>VDFB02166351.1:0-22598 GCA_007258455.2 Sequoia sempervirens | reverse complement strand
GGGAGTGGAAGTGTGTGAAGATACTGTTATATCAGCAGCTTCTACTTTATCAGTTGAGCCGTCCTTTGAGGTACAT
This sequence comes from Sequoia sempervirens, assembly GCA_007258455.2. Lineage (NCBI taxonomy): Eukaryota > Viridiplantae > Streptophyta > Pinopsida > Cupressales > Cupressaceae > Sequoia > Sequoia sempervirens. Next base: position 22,522 of record VDFB02166351.1, on the reverse strand, counting down.
AGCAGCAGTGCCTTAGATGTTGAGGTGTGCATGGATGAAAGCACACATGATGCTGCTTATCATGTAGTGAGTGATGACGAATCAGCCTCATATCATAGTGCAAATTGTGAACCGGAAAACTTGTATGGAGGTCTTAAGCTACAGAGTCCTCATCATTTGGTTGGGCAACTAAAAGTGAATGACAATATGATTGCCACAACCATTGAGCATTTTGATGTTGCTCGTCAGATGTTAGCTACCTATGGTTGGAGTACTCCTTTGACAGATGAGCACGGTGATAGTGGCTTTTCCCTTGCAGAGATACATGCACTTCGAGAAGCAATTGGGGTGATGAAACAAAATTACCTAAAACTACTTGCAGACAGGGATTTTCTTCTCGAGTGGGATTGCATTTGTTATAATGCATTGCAGAGGAAGGAGGAGGAGGTTGATGAGCTCACTCATGAGCTTGAGGTGACTATGGACTCGTTGGAGAGTGCTCAGTTGGCCCTTCAAGAGTCACAGTCACGGTTGGAGGAGTTGACCGTGGAGTTGAGTTTGGCGCAGTCTCCACCAGCTGCAGATATGGTACAGTTATATACAGAGGCAGTTGAGGAGGATCTTATATCCACGAGTTGTAGTGAGGATGGGGTTACACCTATCACAGATATTGGTGCAGTCAATTCAGATGGGATGAGTGTTTTGGTTGAGAGCTCTTGTGATGAGATAGTTGATTTTTCCGAGGGTTGTGTGACAGATCACATCACTACTTCATCGTCGTCACAGGAGAGATGTGGGACATCATCCAGTATGGAGGTTTGTACTTATGCTAATTTGTTTCCCCAGGACTATGATGGACAGCCATTGACAGAGGTGGGAGCATTTTATCTTGATTGCATCGTGAGGAGTGTTTATCACTTCTCCTTTGATCCACACACGGAGGATTTGATGATGCATCGGTGTGGATTGGCCCCAGAGTTATACCATCCGTTGTGGGATGGATATTCACCGTCTTCAAAAGATGGGATTAGCTGCTGCAAGCGTCCGAATCAGCTGTTTGCGGGGGATCACTTGCAGGGACAGCTATCAGTTTTACATCATGCCGATATGTTTCCAACTGGGTTTGCTACTTCTATGTCACAAGGTTTTCTTATGGGTACATGGTTACAGGATGACTACGGTGTCAGTTGGCATGATGGCTTGGTCAGTTATCACATTCATGAGGGTTTAGCGGAGGACAGGGAGAGATTCAGTGTAGCAAATGCTTCTAGAAGTTCTTTTCTCCGCATGACAGATGGATGTGAATTCAGATTGTATTGGGATCCAGGTGGTGACAGTTTTGGCACTGAGTATTGGATGGGTCCCATTGGGTTACTTCACTATTCTCAGCATGGTGAAGTTGGAGGCAGTAGAGCGCAGTGGCAGCCTGAGGATGACCGTCACGACAGACTTTCACTCTGGGTTTGGGATCCAGGGATAGCTTGCGCAGTTGAGTTTTTGTTGATGCTACAGGAGACAGTTCATGATGTGTGGGACATTTCACAGGTTTTCTTTTGGGCCTTCCGAGGATTGGAGTTTCTTTGCAGTGGAGATTGCTTGGGGACAAGCAATTTCAGGGAGGGCGGACTGTAATGTCCCCATTTTTGGCGAGCATCAGAGTTCGTAAGAGTTAGCCTATTATGCGACCCTCGTAGGCTGATGGATGGTATAGAGGGTCTAGTTGGAGTTGGCTCAGCTTCAAATTGGCAGTTCTTGATCAGTTGGCTTTCGTTCGGGCTCATTCGGACGCTTTTTGCAGAAGTTGCTATTTTTAGCAATTCTTGGCAGTCAGCGTGGGACCCCTGCTATTTTTAGCAGTAGGGATTTGGCAGCGTTCAGAATAACTTCCTCAGTCGACAACTTCAGACGGATTGGGCATCGGATAAATAATGAGAGAGATATTAATATTTAATTAAATTAATTAAATATTAATTACTGGAGCATTATAATATAAAGTTATAATATTTCATTATAACTTAAGTGATTTTTGCTAAAGGGGTCGCCCATCATTGAAGGGGCCACTTTTAATTATATTTTATAATTAAAAGTGCTTTCGAAAACTATTGAAAAATTAAAAAGAAAAGTTCGAATTTATTTAAATAAAACCTAATTGAGAAAATTCGAACTCTTGAGGAGATATAAGGGTTTCATTGAGATTTGAGCTCATTATGTTATGAAATTGATTTTTGATCAAGTCTTCTTCCGGAGAACGAAGCCGAGGGTTTCAGTTGTCTACAGGCATTGGAGAACGAGCCATCTTCAGTGTTGCAGTTCAGAGGCTGTGAAATATCAGCTGATCTATTGCATTCAGAGGGATATCTTCATTCAGAAGTTATCACAGAACGTTCACAGAGTTTTCTTTCAGCTTGCTGCAATAATCAGGTTTTCATCAAAATACTGTTGCTTTTTAATTGCATGTTATTGGATCTCATTTGTAATCATTCCAGAGGATTAATAAATAGACTGGCATCAGCATTTTCAGTAGATTTAATCATTTCCAGTATTGCATTATTTTATATAAATTTATTCAGCATCTTCTTTTCAAAACGCAAAAACGAGCAAAAAAATATCAAAATAGTCATTTAATCAGTGGAGTAATGGTTTCTACGTACCTCTATCTCCCCTAGGGTGCCCATGCTTGGCAGTGTTTAGTTTTTATTTTGCAAATTTCAAATTTTTTTCTTGTTCCACATGCTTGCCATTGCTTTGACTGTCGAAGATGAAATTTTTTCTAAGGCACAGAACCCTAGGCGCCTAGATTGGGCAGGGGCGCATGAACTTTCTAGAGTAAGCTAAAATTTTGCAATTTTCATGATTCTTCAACTTCCATTCTCCGTTCTTCGTCCCTCAATCATCTGTTGTAGTTTCTTGATTTGAGTAGTGCCTGAGACTCTAAATCTGACACATGGCAGTTGAGAACTTGAGTGACCTCCATTAATGACCTCAGAGCTCCTATTTTAGCTTCTGAAAAAGCAGAATAGACCCACCAGGGCAAAACTGATGAGGAAGTATTTTAAGTCAATCAAAATCAATTTGAACCCTTGGAGTCAAACTTTATATTTTTAGAAAATTTTGTTAGCATCCATTTGAGAAGAAACCTAGAAAAACCTAGAAAAAGTCTATTTTTAGCATTACAATATCATGCTCAGATGCACTATAAAGGAGATATACATATCAAATGATAGCCAATAATCTCCAATGTAAATACAAGGAATTCTGATATGAAAATATGAAGATAAAGAAGAAATACCAGGTTTGATATAGAAATGGCAACGATAACCAAACTTGAAATGCAACCCTTCACTTTTTGATCACCCAGATCCCAGTGTGGGCAAGATGAGAGCATATGGTGGAAAGGGGATCTTGCTAACTGAATTGGAAAGCTGGAAATACAATGTATTGGCGGCAAGCCGACCAATATGGAAATGAAAGTACTTAGGTGGCAAAGCCAGCCTCTTTCACTTTTCAGCGGGCTCAAATGAAAATAAAGTATTGAAAGTAAATGCTTAGGTGGCAAGCCAGCCTCTTCCACTTTTCAGTGGGTACAAACAGAAGTAAAATACTGAAATGAAATGTTTAGGTGGCAAACCAGCCTCTTCCACTTTTTAGCGGGTACAACTAAAAGTAAAGTGCAAAAATAAAGAAGAGCTGATCAATACTATTGAATCAGCATTACAATATCATGTTCAGATGCACTATAAAGGAGATATACATATTAAATGATAGCCAAAATGTTAGCCAATAATCTCCAATGTAAATGCAAGGAATTCAGATATGAAAATATGAAGATAAAGAAGAAATACCAGGTCTGATATAGAAATGGCAGCGATCACAAAATCAGACCAGCAATGCCCTAGCTCACCAAAATGTTCATAACTCACCCAAATCTCCTCCAATTGATCTAAAACTGAAAGCAAAATATGCCAATATGCTAGGTGTCCCAAACACAACAGCAAATCCAACCCAAACAACACTCTATTTTAGCATGCATCCCAATGCAACTTCAGCAAGTACAATAGCCTCCCTAAGAAGGGCAACCTCTAGCAATAATCAGGTTCTCCTTCAAAAAATCTGCAACTTTGAGCAAATGGGTGCTCAAGCTAGAGGAATCATTAAAGACAATACCCAGAACGATAGCTAGACTCCTTAGGATGATATGATAAAAAACGTGCTTCAGGCAAGCACAAACCAACAACAAGAAACTGAAGAGAAACACACCAGAAAGAGCAGCAAACTGAAAGCTATCAACTACCACACCAAAATCAAAATACATTGAATGAAGCCATCTCTGTGAAGCTCTATTTGCAAGCTCTGAATGAAGAAGCGGTCTCAGTTCAGCTAGGTACTATCTCTCAAGTATGGAATTGAAGAAGGCTAGGAGATATGCTTTCCTCAAAGCAAAGGTTTTGAAATAATTTCTGCAGTACTTCGTTATATTGAGCAATGGATGATCAAATGTGGAGACAAGGCCCTGTATATATAGCACTCTCAACCTAGAAGTTTCAAATTGCTTTTCCCTCCAAAAGGGACGCCCAAAAGAGAGATTAAAATATTTACTTTAATTCATATTTGATCAACTTGACTTGGGTTGCTATTGGGATTGGAGGAGTGGGTTGTGATAGTACCGGGAGCATGGTGTTTTTCTTCTCCATTCATATGGGTGTGCATTCTAACAATCAGATGGAGGCTTGTGCATTTCTTAAGGCTTTGGAGAGAGCTTATGAGGGTGGCTGGAAGGATGTAATCTGTGAGACTGATTCTATGATTTCGGTCTCTCTTCTTAATAAGTGTGACTTTTAGGACTCTTCTTGGAGATTAGTCCTTATTGTGAAGCAAATTCTTCATATTGCTTAGAATTTTGATGCTATCTTGTTTGTTCATATTCTCAAAGATTGGAATAGGGTGGTTGATGGTTTGGCAAAATGGGCCTCTGAGGGTGGAGAGACTTGGAGTGTGGGTGATTGGGGTCAGTTGGATCTTGAGAAAAGCACCACTTTGTCCAAATATCTTTATGAGGATCAGAAGGTGTAGCCTTGTGTTATTGCTGGTTAGTATGTCTGGGTGTTGGTTGGTCTCTGGGGTGTTCTTGTATGGTTCTATGTTGATGGATATTGTGTTGATTCTGGTCATGTCAACTGCTATTTGTACTTGATTTCTCTTTTTTGAATAAATTTTATTCACCCCTTCTCTTTTATATAAAAAAAAAAAAAAAACTGACTTGGGCACCCAAATGACTTAAGCATTTTTCAACTTTATAAAAATTCACTTGATTTATCACTTTGGACGCCTAAAGAGGAAAATGCCATTTAAAAAACAATTTGAAGTTATCACTCTAGGCGTTGGGGTCCAAAAATGCATAATATAAAATCACTTAAGTCATTAACCTGCCAAAACAGTCTCCACGAATGCTGGAGACCAAATTGCAACTTCTGCTCTGCCAGAAATAGACACTGCATATTGAACTGCTGAACTGTTGCTAAAAATAGCACTGCCAAAAATAGAACTTACTGTAAATAGTATATTGCTAAAAATAGTAAGGGACTCCAAACTTAGTTAGAATGCAAAAAAGTATCGTAACTTAATAAAAATATTGGTAATGGAAAAATCATCTAATGGATATGCATGTTATACCATTCTAAAGCCCTCTGAAAACCTAGAAAGACCTAGATACCCTTTTGCCAAACTCCTGCATGCAACCCTTAATTGAAATGCATGTCACACCCTTGATTGAAATGCATGTCACATCCTTCTGAAGCTCTCTGGAAACCCGAAAAGACCTAGAAGACAAATTGCCAAACTCCTGCATGCAACCCCTAAAAACTTAGAAGGAAACCTCCTAGAAAATAGGAAATCATAATTCTGCCTCTAACTAGCCTACGGGCCTTTGGAAATAGGCTAACAGTCATTGGAAAGTGTAGGGATAAAAATGGGGAAATTAAATTTTCAACAACCTAGCAAATGAAATAATAATACGTTACCTTGCAATGATGGAATGGAGCACTAGGACAGATTTGATAATGCCCAGATCACATATAACAGTCTGGTCAACAAGTTAATTGCTCAACAATCACAACCCCAACATAAACAACTCACTAACAATGACTTTGGGCTATGAACATCAGCTCCAATCCCTATAAGCTTCATCCAACACACCTAGAATGGTAGGAATTTTATTTGCAGGTTTAATAAATAGAGATAATAGTGTCTGATTACACAGTTCAGCATTAGCAAAATGCTTGGAACTCCACCATACCCCACTTGTCTACCATGAAAGTCTTGGTAAATGAAAAATTAGACGAGGGAAACACACTACAAGTTGATTTTAACTTACCATAGACATTGCTTGGACTGTAGAAGACTCACGTGGCCATGCCCCCTCTCACATGCAACATTAGCAGTGGTACGATCTCCCAATCTGCAAAATTCTCCTATCATATGGAGCAGCCAACCCAGGAAAATAGATTAGCAATTGAAATAACACCAAATCAGTCTTTTAAAACTCTAGCAATTAAAACCTCTAAATTCACAACCTAGAATGAGGTAATGTACGACTTGGACAAGAGGAAATGGCGACCACTAATATCTCCTTCAATCGCGCTCTTAAAACTGTAAATAATTCTTCAAAAAGGATCATCAGCCACACCCAAATAACTACAACTAGAAAACATCAAATGTCTCCATTATGAATTCCAAAATCTGAAGACTTTGCTTGAATCCCAATGGTGATTTCTGAATGAAATGACACCCAAACCAGCTAGGGATTATCTTTCAAATCTGAAATCAACAATCGAGAGAGGGTTTTCATCCTTTGAAGATCAAGGAAGAACTCCCAGGTTCCAATCTGGCAGGATAACATTCTCATATCAACAACATAAACAAAATGAACCCCAACACCTCTTTTTATAGCTTTTTGGAGGGAATTTTCAATTTAAAATTATAAAAATTCCTTTTTTCCTCAAAAGTGACCTTTTTGAAATAATAATAATATTTCATGTGCAAAGGCCCCTTTAACTAGGTGTCCAACTTTTAAAACACTTCATTACCTTTTCGACGAGCTATTACACTAAGTAGTCCTTTATATTATATCTCAACATTGGACTGCATTAGTGAAATATTAATTAATTATTCAATAACTCACCCAAGTTGTGGAAATCACTGAAATTGAATCAAGATCAGATTTTGGTCACACTGGGATGATACTGAAGATATAGGATGATGATAGAAGCCAATTGAGTGATTTACTAAAAATAGACGTGCTGTCCAAGAAGTTTGGAGAACACCTTAGGAGTCTAAAAACACTTTTGAAAGTGACATTGTGATCCATACTGCCAACTGGGCTCATTGCCAAAAATAGAAATCCTGAATTACTAAATTTGTGACCTCCAATAACTTTGGAGTCCCCCCTGTTCTTCCCAATCAGCCTATAGGACTCAAGAACTGAGCTAAAATCTCACAAATCAATTCGGTTCAAATTGGGGACATTACAAAATACAATGGCTTACTCCCAAGGCAACTTGCGAATCAAACGAACTTGATGCCACTGAAGAGCCACCACCATTAAAGCTTGAATGCGACCTTTGGGTGAGATTGTACCTTTAGCCAAAGTGTTTTTGTGCTTCATTGTGAGATCTATAAGGGTTTTGTCCTTCAATATCCACAAACATGTGGGGTTTTGTCCTCAGATTGGGATGTCTGAACAAGTGGTCATTGTGATTTTTGGTTGGGGTTTATTTGGGGGTTTTTCGTCATGGCCTCTTGATCCCATCTTTGCAATCTTAAGATACTTAGGGAGAATGTCAAAAATTGCATACTGGTTTTTGTCCTGGGCTTATTATGCGGAAATGGCTTTTTGTACCTCATGGTGACCTTTTTCACACATCGCCTCTATTGCCAATGGGGACCCCCTTTAGTTTGGTTAGTTGTTAGGGTTTTTGTCTCCACGAGCCGGTTTTGTGAAGTCACCTCTTTGAGAGTTTGCTAGTCTCCGAGAGTCATCCGGAAAGCCGTCAATAATCCATGCTTGAATCAGTACGTGCAAACGCCATAGAAGTGTTTAGAAGGCCTCGAGACAAGGATTGTGGTATGGAGCACCTTGGGCATCAAATGCTTTTCAAATTTGTAAAATGTTAAATGTTCAAAATTGCATTGTAAAGGTCATGAGGTCATGAGTCAATCACAAATGTAATGGAAAAAAATGATGTAAAAAGTCTTATTTGAATGTATTTAAGGTCATGGGTAAGTTCTAGGGGGTCAAAGTGGAAAAACAATGTAAAACTTGCAATAATGCAATGTTGTCAAGTTACTAAATTGATCAAAATAGGAAGATTAAGAGTTAAAGAGGTAGTTAAACCAATGGAGGAAGTTGGTAAGTCAGTTGCAAGGAGGGAAAAGTTATAAATATCATGCAAAGGTCGAGCAAAAGGATTCCATTGTATTCTTGAAGAGTTAGAGCAATAAAAAGTTCCCTGTTTTAGTATTTTTCTGGTTTTTCCAGCATTTTTGACTGTTCCCGTGCTTGGTACGGCTTGGTACTTAATTTTACGGACTCCCAATTGACATGGTTGGAAAGAGGGAAGAGTCTACTTTATTTTGGTGGTGATTTGGCTCATTTTCATTAAGAATTAAGAAAGTTACATCAGTTTTAGTGAAAGAGGGTCTGCAACTTCTGAATCTTGAGTTTTGAGAGTCTAACAAGGTTTTCATCACTACTCCACCAATGTAGGTCAAGTAGATTGGTGGAGTAGGTTAGGGATAGGTTTTTTGTTATGATTTGATGGTTGTGAGTGCAGGGAACAGCAAGAATACCTTGAAGGAATTGCTGCTACACAGGAAAAATGGAAGATTTCCTCACACAGTTTGCTGCTACAGTCAAGATTCGTGAAGAAATAGAGCATGCAGGGGCTTGGAAATGATGTAGAAGGTGTGGAAAAGTGTATTTCAAGGTGATATAAGTGTTGGCTGGAGTGGAAGAGGTTTGTAAGTGTTTCTTTGATGAAACCCTCACTTGTTTTTGGTCTTTTCACCCTTAAACAAGGGTTTTGTGGATCAGCATGTTTCTATGGTTTATGGTCCTTAAAAATGGTGAAAACACGAGTTTTGTGATGTGTCTAATGACTGTTTTTTGGTTTTGAGTATTTTGGGAGTGATTGGAAGGGGTCTCCTTTGTAAATCAAGCCTCTTTTTGTAGCCTTTTGACAGTGTACAGTCTGAAATTTGATGATTTTCTTTATGGAAAAAGTCTGAGAACTTTGACATGTTGAGATGTGATGGAAGGTGTCCCTAAATATGCATTGAGTTGGTGATAGGAATGTAATCACCCATTTTAATGTTTGACAGACCTATTAGAGGAATAAAGGCATTGTCTGATCCAAAACAGAGATGTTGCTTAAAACAATGAAAATAATGATATTAAATGCTTGTTTACTGATATTTTGGCTAAGGGTCTATGAGTCTGGTTGGTTATTTTGTTGGGTGGAGCAGGAATACTCTATGAACAATTGAACAATGATACAAAAGGTGCAAGGTCTGATTGAATAGAGTTTGGGTGTAAATTCCTGGTTTGTTTCAGCATAATAATGATGTTTACCATGATTTAGTTGTTTGACAGAAAGTAAGAAGGAATGCTTGTTGATATCTTGCCTTGGAGAGTGAGAGGTAAAGAGGAATGAATATTAGAATGTTGAATGGTTCAGTGATTATGATCAAGTTGCTGCTTTGAAGTTTTTGTGTCTGATAAACATAAAGATTGTTGATTACTGATGGCTACCCTATGAATGGTTGAGGAAAATAAAGGATGTGGTTAAGTGGGTAGATGAAATTGAATTTTGATAAATAATTCCTAGAGTTTTATATTTGATCTTCTACTGATTCGATTTGGGATTGAAATCCCTTGAAGAAGTATGGTGTTGTTGGTGTTTGTTAGGATGCTCGCGACGTACTGTTCTGCTTTCTCGCCACACTCGACCTCCTAATTTTTTAGAATCGCTTTTTGTTTTTCGTTTTTCATTTCTTTGGTATTTTTGGATCCAAACAGGTTCCCTTTATTTTTATGTGGACGGTTTTTCTATTCTAGAAATTTCTATTTTAGAAAGTCAACCTTATCAATGAGTCAACTTTCCATCTTTAGATCCAAAAATAAACCAAAAAATCAGAAAAATCATTGAAAAATCAAGGTGAAAATTGAAAAATCAAGGAAAAATCAACCTAAAAAGCATGAAAAATCTGGATGAAAAAATCAAAGAGAAAATTGAAAAAGCATGAAAAATCTGAGCAAAAATCTGAGAAAATCAGTTAAAAAGTATGAGAAAAACTGGAAAATCAGTCAAAAATCAGTCAGATTTGAGAGGAAAATCACCAAAAAGCAACCAAAAAGGTGTGAAGTTCATGATGAAATTCTGTCTAAGTCTGAAAAATTTGCCATAGAGCAACATGTTCAGCCTTGAGGAAGTTGGCCCCTAAAATGTGGGACGTAGAGAAGAATGGCAAACTTTATCCAAAGTCTGCCATGCCTAAGAGGGAGAATGGCAAGGACTTGAGAAAGTCTGCCTAGCAATGAAGGAAAGAATGGAAAAGATTTGAAGAGGTTGGCTCTTAAAAAGTGGGACTTGACAAAGAAATTTCAGACCTCGCCTAGCTTTGGCCAAGACCTTGGAAAGTCCGCCCAAGCCATTAAGGAAGATGGCAAAGACCTTGGAAAGTCCACCCTTCACTTGGCCAAACACTTGGGAAGTCCGCCATGGCCTATAAAGAGAAAAAATTAAAATTTTTGCTAAGTGTTTGAGGCCTAGTAAAGGAAAATCCGAAAATTGCCCAAGTATAGAGGCCTAAAAGGAGGGAAAATCGAAATTTTGGCTAAGTACTTTGATATTTTCAAGAGGAGAATTGCAAATTTAGGCTAAGTGTGAAAGGCAAGCCTAGTAGAAAGTCCGCCATACCTTGAGGAAAGATGGAAAAGACCTTGGAAAGTCCGCCTGGGACATGGCAAAGAAAAAAATGAAGTTCGCCTAGGCACGGGAAGAGAAGAAGGATTAAAATTTTCGTCTAAGAATGGATGTCTAGAGAAAAGTTGATAAATTTTGTTACACCCCGATTGTATAGCTACTATTCATAGGATGTACATTGTAAATGTTGAATCTTTCTGTTGAATAAAGTGAAATGTTCTTGTGATCAATTGGATGTATCCTAAATGATTGTCTCTTTATCTGATGCTTCTGTTATTGTAATTCTTGAATGAAATTAGCATATTGAGTTATGGAATAATGTTGTTCTAACCTATTACAATGCTTAATGTATATTACCTTGGTTTTGAGCAATTGATTTCCGTTGTCATCTCATGATTTGCAGGAGACAGGTTCGTACCTCGAGACAGAGGAGAGATATCACTCGGGGAAGAACTTGGTCGGGTAAACAGTAATGGATACCAACTGGACATACACACACAAGCCTTAGAACTGAGTAAGCTAAGTCATTGTTTTTGGTTAAAGGTAAGTCATCCGTAGGCTTGTCTCGTATCATTAGGAGTCGTGTCTTCTTCTGAATGTGTAAACAAGTGATGCATGCCAATATAACCTTATAACTGATAAGTTCTGGTTAGAGGTGGATATGTGTATTTGTACATACGAATACGATATGTACAAGTACCCATAAGTACGTTCATGTCGATACAAAAGTATTAAGCAGATGGATATGCCATACGTATGTGTCGATATAAATGTATTTATGGATAATTATACATGTAGTATATATACAGATATATATACAAGTATACATACCCACGGCTAACAAGATAAATGAATTTGATATTGTAATGATATCTTGTCTCTGAAATTATACGAATACATACATATTAATTTACATGTTTAATGTATAATGTAAATGAATATATATGTATTAATATAATGTTAAGTATTTCAATATATTTAATATTATATTAAAATATTAATATAATATAGTTTCAAATGTATACAATATTATTTAAATTGATAATTTAAATAATTATGCATAAACTATATTATGTAAGTATTTTAATATAATAAACAAATATATTTAAATAAAAGATTGGTCAAAATCAAATGAAATAAAAGTAAAGCATTGTAAAGCACGAATGCAATTCTGGGAAGAAATTAAAAATCGCGGATTTCATAAAAATCACGAATTGATAAGAAAACGCGAATTTTTCTAAATGTATTCATTGAAGTGTTAATCTTCAAAAATGAGCCTGCATATATGCGCCATATTTACTTTGAAAAATCTATTAAAACATTAAAGTTTTACCAAAGCGAAATAAAGAAGAAAAACGCGAAAATGCAGAAGGGAAAATGAAAAACGCGCAGGTAACCCGCGCGACTAGGGCCAGACGTCTAAAAATGGCCGATTCATCTCTTGCTTGGTGAATAAGAGGAAATCTGTACGCCATTTGAGCAAGGAAGAAGTCAGAAATGAAACTTGGCATTTAACCTAACTGTAAAAACGCGCCAGTTGAAAGTTGTCACAGTTTTAACAGCCTGAAACAAATTCGAATTAAAATGAACTTCTTGCTGTCAAACATGGAGGTCGAAACCCTCACCAATTTGATACACGCTTTTAGTTTGAAATATTCTTCAACCTGCTGGCAGTCCTGGCGCCATAGAAGGTGGAAATCAGTTTTAAAATGAACCTATAAATATACCTGCGTTTTGGCATTCTTAGGCACACGAATTTACAATCAAGTTCTTGAGCATTTCATAGCAAAAGAGAGAATTCGCCATAGTAGAGAATTTGTGAAGTATTTTGTTAAGGAAGGGTGTTTTCTGATCATAAGAGCAGAAGTTGAAATTGCTGGTTTAAAGTAAGCTTTGAATAAAAGAGGAGTAACTGGGAATTACACTGTTACTGTGTTGAGCTTTTGGTTTCAAGAATCCAAGCTGAAAGTGGTCTGAATAGAGGCCAGTGAAGGAGTTATCTTCCCAACTTGTGGAAAGCTAAAACAGGCATGCTAAACTCTTACTTTTTATGTTAATCTGATAATTCTCTGAAATTTAGTCATAGCTAGAAAGAAATGAATATGATTATCTCAAGATTGAACTAAAAGAATAATAGTTTCTTAACCATTATCATGAATTTAGTCTTGTCATGGCTTTTGTTTGGCTTTTGTTGTCAATGATGTACACTTTACATTGGTTAATGGAAAGCAAACTGCATTGTGTTTTAATGGCTCTATATAATGAGCATATGCCTGTGAATAAATATTAGTTACTAGGGTTGAGTCAAGAATATTTGCAAGATATACTCTACAACTTAATACAAACAACTTAATCAAGTTATTGTATCCCTAGGATGTGTATATCCTGAATTAGGGCGTCAGTTGTAGTAACTTGTTAAATAGATTCATCATTCCTGTAGTAAAATGTTGTAGGAAGTCTAGGGTACGGACTACCCCGATAGACCGACCTACGCATAGAACTAAGATAGCCTTAAGTCAAGTTGAACCTGGCTAGTGAATGTGACATATGACCTATGTTCTTCGTTGAACGTAAACACTTTGGCCAAAGTAGTGTAAGGAACCATTTAATTGTTGTACTACACTGTCAGTTCACCGTGATTCCGAAATACAACCTAGTTTGTGATTTGCCGTTAGCACGAAAACTAGTTTTGTAGAATCACAGCACTATGTCCAGTTGGTAGTCATTAAAGGTTACCCAACCAATCTCTTCTTCGAAGGGAGGGCCGTTCATTGAAAAATGATCGTGCGGGGGACCGCATTATAAGTCCGTGGTTGGCGGAAAAACGCTCGAGTGATGTTTCTCCTCCACGAACACCCGGCGGATGCTCCAAAGCTTGACAGGACGGATTCCTGGACCTTCTTATTTCTATTGGTGTCAAAAGCCTACGGGCTATGTATGTATGTTTCTCATCATGCTTTGTAATTTCATTTGAAATGAAATAGTTTATAGATGCAATAAATGTTTCTTATTTATGTTTTGAAAAGAAATTGTTTGTTCAAAATGGTATTGTTCTTACTTTTATGTATGAATTGTAAAGTTTTAATTTTATCGTACAAGTGTGTTCGTTACATGTGGTATCAGAGCCTAGGTTTAAAACACTAGGAACCTATGAGTCCGCCAATTTTCCTCAATCCAACATTATCTAATGTTGTGTAATTCTTGTGACAGGATGGTACGCGTACGATTAACAGCCAGGAAGACTGTAGTCGGTAACGAACGATACCTGAAAGCCAAGAAGGAAAATGAGGCCATCACTAGAACTATCTTAGGAACCAACCAAGAAAATGCAATTTGGTTAAGCGACACAAAAACAGTCAGTCATGCTCTTTCCCGTATCAATGAAGTAAAAGGTAGACTGAAGATGGAAGCTGCTTTCAACCGCCTACCCAACACTTCTCCGGGAAAATCTGATTCCTTACCATTATCGAGGGACATGCCTTCCGAGGAAAGCACGAGTCCAGCATTCATTTTCCGGGATCCTAGAGTTCTTCCGTTGGCTGAGATCATAACCATTTCTTCCAGTGATGAGTCAGTAGGATACACTCCGAGGACTCCACCAGTTGAGAATGATCCTTACTTTCAAATAATGGATCCTATTGTTGATGAGCACCATATCAACAACACTCTTAACTATGTATCTGAAGATAAAACTGATGGATATTATCCTTTTTGGGATAGAGAAGAACAGATTAGAGATGAGGAAAGTGATAGATTTCAGCAATATTCTCAATCTGTAGGATATACTCCTCTTAGCTATGCTTCTGAGACTGAATCAGAGGGATATTCACCTCTTGACTATCTCAATAGTCATTCTATGTAATCGATGGATGTTTAAATCCTTTTGAATAAATAAAAATTTATGTGTTTATCAAAGATTTGTGTATACTTCAAAACTTGCTTGGTATATTATGTGTTTATATCTTGAAAGCTTTTACGTTTTCTATTTTATCATAAGTTAAAGAATCTAACTTAGATAAGATATCAGGTATAAATCAATCATAAAATCATGGTGAAAACTTACGAAAGGATGCGTAACAAACCCGGAACAAGCAAGGATGATGAACAAAGAGACATAGGAGTACAAGCAACCCTAGACCTGATTCTAGCAAGGTTGTCCAATATTGAGAGTGAAAGAGAAAGGGATAAGTTAGAAAAAGAGTTAAACATTGATAATACAGAAGCTGCAAGTTCTTCTCACGGACATAATGATGAAAGAGAGAAATCACCAACCAATTCCGTCGAGAGGAATAAAAAGATAATTTCTACTGAACTGTCAAGGGACATGAAAAAGATAATACCACCTAAGTTTGATGGTAGTGCGGGAGGTGATGAAGCAGAAATTTGGCTTGTCCAAATGGAAAAATACTTTGAAATAAGAAATTATGACGAAGTAACAAAGGCAGCTTGGGGAGCCTACCAATTAGCAGGAGAAGCCTCAAATTGGTGGATGAACAAGAAATTGGAGTTGGATATAAGTTCTTGGAAATTGACGTGGGGAGAATTTGTGGAAATCTTCCGTAAGCGGTGGTTACCACAATTATTCTATGATCAGAAACTTTCTGACTTCCAAGAATTAAAACAAGGAACTATGTCAGTGCATGAATACTGGGAAAAGTTCACAAGACTCCTTCGGTATGTTCCGATTTACCATAAGGATGAACGATTCCGCATCAGAAAGTTCATACTTGGGCTAAATGGCAAAATTGGTGGTGAAGTGGACATGCATGGTCCAACTACCATGGACTTAGTCTATGAAAAGGCTATAAAGCAGGAGCAGAAACTCAAAGCTGATTCTCATCGCCAAGAGAAAAAGGAGCAAAAGGACAGCGAGGTCATGGCCAAACAAACTCCAAAGAAGGATGAACCTGTTCGGGAAGCTGCTAAGTCAAAAGGAAAGAGATCTCGCTTCGGTGGGAAAGATTTCCGTAAAGATCAAAAAAGGAACAACTTTAATAGTGGGAACGCTAACAAGTTCAATGATGGAAACAATAAATCTGGAGAGACTTCCGGAAGAAAAGGACCTCCTACAGGATGTTTCATATGCAAAGGTGATCATTATGCTAGGGAATGTCCAAACAAAACTTCTGGGAATTCTTTGCCTCCACAAAAGGCTATGTTCCAAAGAACATTAACATGCAAAGCAATGGCGACAGGCGTCGACTATCAACTTCAAGTCGTGGTTCGTTCTGTGGATCGGTTGGCACGAGAAGAACCCAAGACGTAAGGTACCGGGCAAAATTTTTAGGGTTTGGGCAATGAGCAGAATGCAGCAGGAGATATATATATATATATATTAATAATTTAATATATTATAAATCTATATATATGTATTATATATAAAAAAAAATAAGAGAAATATAGAGAATTGTAAAACTAAATCATTTCATAGTATGATACTTGATCAACAAAGGTAATGAAAACTCAAATGATTAGACATTGATTTTTTGTTAATTTTATATCAATTCATTTGAATTCTCAATTCAGCTCTAATGTATTATAGATGATTATACCATGAATATGGTGAATGCCTTATCATATGAATATTTGAATTTTTCTATATGTTTAAATTTCTGCTATTTTTTCAATTGCTAACCCCTGGAAAAAAGGCCTCCTGTTCCCTGTCATCACTGAAATGTGTCCCACTGTTTCCTACCATTCCCATCTCAGAAACTTGGTGAACAAAGGTGTTTTTGTCAGACATGGATATTATATTTTAGGCTCCAAATCTAATGATGTAACAGAGGTTTGTAGAAGAGATGAAACTTCCTATCACGGTGGGCCGCAATAATCACATTTAAGGTGACTGCAAAATAATTATGTATGGGTGCACCCTACCCAAACACGGGTCTGCCATCTACTCCGACGTAACCCACCAACCCCTCAAGAACGATGCTGGCTGCACGCACTCGCAGGGCGCATCTTAACCCACACGCACTCCAAAGACGTAACCCACGAACCCCGGCTAACCTACGTTATTTGCACCGGGTATGCATCTGCTAACCTACGACGCGAATCCGGAATCGGTAAGGCACTAACCGGCTCCAGGCTCAGTACTTAACTGCACATACAGAATAACGCCCATCGTAGTAATGTAAATTATTTGGTTTGACGATTCGTCGCAGGAGAATACCGCGCAATCAAAGTTTTGTTTCTCCCAGCGGTAGCAACATCTAGAAAGGCTACATCGCGTGAATGCAGAATAGCAATAAAGCGCGAGCTGACCACGTCTTCGAAAGGCCAACTAGGACTGCTTCCAGTTTCACTAACAAAGTCGGCCCTTTAGAGTTACAAAGATAAGCGCTCACGTAGATCCTCCACCAATGCTCGCCATCATCTGCCAGCCATATTCTCGTTAGAGTTGCTTTGCACGCTGGTTTTCCTCTAACCCAATGTAATCGCTTTGTAATTTGTAAATCGAAAACTAAAAAATTATCACGTGAATACTATACTCATGATTCACCGCAGCAGAAAAAATGTATGATTTCTTCTCTTGATTTACTGCTCGATCAAAGTATCCCGTTGCGGAGTCGCCATCAAACTCGTCTATCTTTGAAGAGACGACGTTTGAATTGGAAGGAATGAAGTCCGAACTAGGAGCAGAGTCAGCAAATCCCATGAGCTGATTCATTCTCTGATTTTCCGGACAAGTGGCTCCGGTGTGCTCAACTGAATCATTGAACGTGCAAAAGACTGTAGCCTTCTTAGCTTCATTATTCTGTCTCGGTTGTCCTTGCAGAAACTTTGACTAGTAATTATTGTATGGCTGGGAGTTATTTCTCCTTGGCTCGTATGGTTGTTGTGGTTGAAAAGGTGGTGGTGCAGGCAAAGCTGGTTGCCCTTGAGGTGGTGACTGTCTCTTTAGTATTGTCACCTCGTTTGCTACCTTCTGTAGCAACGGATCAGCTGACGCTTGCACAAGCGGCCTGATTGAATCATCTTTCATCTTACCTGTTGTAATCATGTTATCTTCAAGCTTGATAGCTTCCTCCTGAAGGTGTTGTAGATCATCCTCTTCGCTTATCTTCAGGAAAAAGGCAATTTCTGATGGCAGCGCGTTGATGAAAGAACTCATCAAAATCTCATTAGACGGATTCGAGGTGTGAGAAAGACGTGTAACAAGGCGATTAAACCTTGCTACGAATTCCCTCATCGGTTCATGTGACCGGTGACGCTGGCATGACATACCCTCCGGTACCATGGGGATAGGGGGAGACTAGACGTCGTGACCTCTTGCCTGCAACAGGATGCTTTAGCCAATCGAGCTAGGCCCCCCGACCCTGTATTTTGAAAGGTTGAGTTAATACAATGAGTGCTATTTTTGTTGGGTTTTATTCTTGTAAGGGTTTCCAAGGATAAATAATGTTGTTATATTGGGACTGTTTCATTATTTTCTTTCTATTGCATTTAAGATCCTATTTGCATTGCTTTTTTTCCATTGGTATTCTGGTTTTATTTCTCTCCATGTATCTCTTGTTACAAGAGTTCAAACCAAATAGCTTTACTTGCATATAATTTTTTAGTGTTATGTGCCTCTCTATATAGCCTCTAATCTAAAAACCTTGATGTTTGAGCTAACCTTAAATGCATTCTCTCTAACCCTTAATACACACACCCGTTTGATCCCATGGAACTACTAGGGATTTATGTGCACACAAATTGTGTACATCATTACCCCATTTGCATCATTAGATCATATGCTTAGGTTCTTAGGTCAAACCAAAACAAATTCAAGCCAACTGGGGACTTGGGATACACAACAGGGCTGCTGGTGAATGTGTAGGGATCCAAGTAAATGAAGTTTCTGAATACGTTCCTTTGTTGTTTTGTTCTCAATATAACAAGTCTCGATTGCACTGTTCAAATTTTAAAGTTGATCTTTATTTACATGCATGTCGAAGAAGTATTGATAGCAAGTTTAGTCTGGGTGCTATATAATATTGGCTATTTCTTGGTTTCTACTTCTCCTGGTTATGCCCAGTTACATCTGCAGTATAGCTGTTTTGTAAACATATACCTTTCTTAATGTAATAAATATTTTTTTGTCATCAAAACCATGTTTTTACTTGTAGGTCGTGTTTCTACTGAGATGACTAAGATATGTTATCCTTGCAGAGAAGATCATCCAGAAAGTGTACTTGCATTGATGGAAACAATTATGATTTCAGTTCTCGATGAGAGTGAAATCATTTCAGAGCAGTTATTATTTGCGCTATTAAGCAGATTAAGAAGAGGAAACAGGGTATGAGTTAAATTTTCTATGTTAAGCTCTAGGATTTATTAAACGCTCCTGAAAGTATTTGTTTGATGAGGCAATACAGGGCATTGGTGTCACCTTGTATATGAATCTTTTGTTGGACTTTTTAATATCTCATTTTAAATATTGTGTAGGTTAAATTTATTAGAGGAAATTATGGCCATTGTTATTGTGGTTATGTGAAAATTCTAAACTTGCTTTATATTTTGTATTCTTTTCAGGAAAGGTATCCAGCTGCCTATAGAATAGCGGTGAATGTAGTGAAATGCTTGGCAGGCAAGCTTAAACTAAATGTGCATCTCTTTCTTCCCTCGCTTATGTCACCAGAAAGAAAATCTGAAAGCAATCTATACAATGACTATGATGAGATTATCTTTGGCATTTATAAGTGTGCACCTGAGATGTTGGAGTCTCTTGTTCCACATTTGACTGAGGTTCTTCTGGTATTAATGCAGCAAACAAAATTTTTGATCTTTATTGATGTCATGTAGGGTCTTGTCTGTATAGATCTTTAGTGGGCGTAATCTGATACTATGGTAGATATCTTCAATTACTTGAATAGAAATTGGTTTATTCTATTTGATAATTTATGGTTTGTTTTGATATTTAGTTTTTGGTTTTAATTGTAGCTATGCATATGTCACATAAGCTGTATGCTTCCATAACTTTTGCTGATGCACAATGACTGATTAATTGCAGACAGATCAATTGGGTGTGCGGTTAAATTATGTAAATCTTGTTGGACGCCTCCTCTCTATTCCATGTCCTCTTTCAGAAGAGTTCCAACCACTTGTCTCAGAATTTTTAAAGAGATTTGGAGATAAGGCTGTTGATATTCGCCTAGCAGTGGTTGAACATGGAAAGGAGTGCCTCTTGTCGAACCCATTCAGGCCTGATGCACCTTATATTATTGGTGGGAAGATGAAGTACAACTTAATTCTGAATCTTGTTTAATTATGGCACTACCCAATGTGTATGATTGTGAATTTCAGTTTGCTGATCAAGAATTCTGGAAATATTTCAGCTGCTCTTGGTGAACGACTATTGGATTTTGAGGAAGCTGTTCGGAAGAATGTTGTGGCAGCAATTTGTGATGTTGCAAAGTGTACCCTAAAAGCTATTCCTTCTGATACAATTCGACAAGTTGCAGATTGCCTCCATGACAAAATGGTACTTGCCAAATATTTATACTATTTGAGTGCTATTAATTGACATTATTTTCCATGACTAATTATAATTTATAAATAACAATTTGGAAATAAATGCAGGTTTCAGTTCGGAACTGCACGTTGGATAAGCTTGCAGAACTTTATAAAGTTTATTGTTCAAACTGTTCGGATGACTATGTTAGTAGCTTTGAGTTAGATTGGATTCCTGGAGAAGTTCTGAGATCTTGTTCTGACAAGGATTTCAGGTCTGATTTTTTGTAATTATGGAAGCTAAGCTGGTCTTTTAAATTTTTGCAATTTAGTTTACTTACTGCGGGCTTTTATATTTCTTAATTCATTCATATTATAGAAATTCTTGATGTGGGCTGATGAGTTTTGTCTCTCTATGCTAATGCATAATGCAATGAAGTTGTTCTTTTGGGCATATGACTAAAAATGTCATTTCTGGTAAAAGATTCTGCTGATATGTTTGATTGTGGGCAGGCCCCAAAAAGCTGAATTGGATTTCTTTGAATCAATTTACCCTTCGGATCTTCCACTTGCAGAAAGGGTGAAACGTTGGATTGCATCTTTTTCTCAATTGGAAAAAGCTGAGGTTAAAGCTTTGGCAAAAGTTCTGGCCCAAAAGCAAAGGTTAAGTTCTGTCAATGTGTAGATTAATGGTTACTTTAGATACACATTTATAATTTGGATATCATATACTTCTTGCAATTGGACTTTGGTAGTATACTGGTGGTAAAATTTTCCATTGGTTTTTTACTTAGCATGAGTACTCTGTTTGTATGGTTCCATTTGTACTGTGTTGTCTGGCTGTCTTTTTCACTAAAAAAATCTTATCTTCTTGTGGGATATTTAGGATATTGAATCTTTTGGTGCAGGTTCCAGTTAAAAATGAAAAGTTTTTTGTCATCCTGTGAAAAAATGAAGGTAGTTGATTTCACTTTTAAGAATGTTGATATCATTTATGGCTATTTGATTGTACCTTAAAAAGATGGATAATCATGGAATGTTACTTGAATGATTTTCTGACTTGCAGGAAGACAAATCACGAGAGCTGCAAATTAAGATTTATAGTTGTTTCAGAAACATGTCAGGATCATTTGAAGATCCTGCCAAAGCTGAGGAAAGCTTTTTAAATCTTTTCCAAATAAATAATGATACTATTTGGAAAGTTTTATCAAGCTTGCTTGATCCGAGCCTGTCTTTTATTCAAGCTCAATCCATGCGTGTAGGTTTTAATAATCTGTCAATCACATTTTACATTACTAATAGAGACTGTTTACATCAAAATCTGTATGCAATTCTGAATCTCAAATTGACATAGATGTTGCAGATAAAAGGTGTGTTTGTATGTCGTACAACTAAACTTGCTATTGTTTTCTTGTTTTGTATAGGATGACTTGCTTGAGCAGCTTGGCGAGAGGCATCCTTTATATGAGTTTTTGAATATACTTGCCACAAGATGTTCTTATTTGCTTTTTGGAAAAGAGCATGTGAAGGAATTACTTCACGAGATTTCCGTGAATAAGCTAGCTGGGAATGACAATATTGTTTTGTCAAGCATGAACCTACTTGTGGTAAAGAGCTTTCCGCCTATTTCAAGTGCTTTACAAGGTGCATTCTAGTGATAGTTCCTTTTCTAGATATACGTGTTACAATGTAAGCATGAAATCTGTTTCTCTCCAACAATCGTCACTATGGTCATGAAAGATTGTATTTGGAATGCAAGGCTTGCTTGACTCTGCCACAACCAGTACTTGTGTCACCATCAACACCTTCTAGCATGTCTCAAGCAAATTTTTCAGCCTACAGGTCATAGCTTCTCTTTCAATCATGACCTCAAACTTTTGCATGCATTGCCGCTCCCATAAAACTAAGGTTATGATTTTCAATATCTCCAAGTGGTCTTCTTGTAGATTCTAGCTTTTCTATAAAGAGGAATTTCTAGAGATCGCATCAACCTACACATATCTCCAAGTTTGCTTCTCAGTCATGCCTTTGCAAGGGATATGGCTCTCATTGTATCTTGGAACGGTAATATTTTTAGATCCACTTCAAGGACATCCCCTACAAATTGGGCCTTTTTGATACAATCATCA
>VDFB02166350.1:0-27078 GCA_007258455.2 Sequoia sempervirens | reverse complement strand
ATTGATCAATCACGTAGATACAAAAAATGTGCAGTGATGAATTATATATAAACTTGTCATATCAATTCAAACAACCAGAAAGCCTCAATCTTGGAGACAACTTACCAATACTTTCATTAAATTCAACAAATAATTGACACTAGAGAAATGCAACAACATCAACTGATTTTCATAAATACCTCCATTCTAAAATCATGCAACAATAGTCTCTCATCTGATAATTTTTTTCCACTATATCTACTTGTTGTGTATCGAATATCTAATAACTGGTCCTTTTACAATTACAAAAAATGCTAATTTATACACCAGCATCAAGAAAATAAATCATATTGAAGCCCCATGTTGGCCCTCCATAGAATTCAGGCTCCAATCAAGTCGGCCAGCAATGGTTATTTTAGCAATTTACATGTCGGCCACAATATTTGAATTTCTATTTTTTACTAGTGAAATAGTCAGCAAGACAATCCAGCAGCTACACCGAAGGAAATTCAATCACTAATCGCTCTGCTCAGTGTTACTTGCTTTCACTGTGACATATCAAAGTTAGGGAGTTGTCCTGTAGATTTCATTTTGTTTCCCCAAGATTTCCTTTACCATTCCCATGCCACCATAACCTTATGATATCAGGGAGATGTCATGTAGAAAAGCCTTTGTTTTGTTGAGAGCCCCCGTGATACCTTTATTTTGCTGAGACATAAACATTCTCACACCGACAAGTTTTTTTTTGTTCCATTGGCGAGACCGAAGGTCACTCGCCGAGACCTCTTATCGAAAAACCCATCTCACCAACATTGCATCCCTTTATCCTTAGGTCACCAAGACAAAGCCAACATCTCGCTGAAAGAAATCCATTTTTTATTGTCGGCAAGACCCAATGGGCTTGCCAAGACACAATGCCAAAAATTATGACTCTGGCCGAGGTGAACACTTGTGAAAAGTTAGTAAGACATATGGAGATCGCCATGACATCCCACTAAAGACCTTAATTTATGCCGATATGATGTATTCATTTCCTCTGGTCAGCGAGACATGATGAGTTCAGTGATAGCTTCCACTGAGGACTAAACTCATGCCAATAGGTTCCTCCTCGGTCGCCAAAACAAAGGAACTATCATGTTGATAAGTCAATCCTTCCACCACCTATTGGTAAGACAAGAAGACTTTGCCAAGATATTATAATGAAGGAAAACCTCTCACTGAAAGCTACTCGATAGAAACCCCATGTGTAGTGTTGGCGAGACCGAAGGTCACTTGCTGAGATCAATACCGATGAAAGATCTCATGCCAAAAATTTCACCCTCAGTCACCAAAATAGGATGAATGTCATGCCGATAGCCACCCACAAGTAAATTCTAGTCACTGCAACAATGAAAAGGTCATGCCGATTACCTGCATCAAATAGGCAAGCAACATAGTTCAGGGAGACCTAGATAGACCTATGCTGATATGGACCACAATATGAAAAATTCATAACCCAATGGATTCAATGGGGCAATATGGAAAAATGTGAGTAGAAATGACATGGAAACAAACCCATATGCTTATGATAAGGACTCCAATGGAAACTCAGTGGTGTGAAAACATGTGAAAGCTTTCAGAAATTTACAGTCCTAACAAGACCCATATCACAACACACTAGCCAAAGAGAGCAAGATAACACAAAGGACAAAAAAACTTGAGCTACCCACTAAGAGAGAGAATAGAGTGCTACTTTTCCTTATTATTAGAAAAGTAGATGTTCCTGCTCAGTTTCCTTGTCGTAAGTGGAGTAGCCATCACCACCTCATCCTCAAAATTAACTCAATCCCTCATAGCCATGAGATTTTGATGATAACCAGAATTAGTCTCATCTCCACTATCAGAGGAATCATTTGAGACTTCAATGGGAGAATGATGGCATCCCATGTAAGCTCAGTGATACATATTCCTTCTTGTAGCTTCCCTTTTTGGTCTCTCAACCTTCTTCTCCTTGCCTTTTGCTAATTCCTCTAAGACAATTTGACCTCTTAGATGATAGGCATGTTTGAGAACACCTCATGCAAAATTTTTGGTAGCTCTCGCTTTCTTCTTTTTTGTCACAAGGATTTCTAGAATATTCCATTAACTTTGGGGAGAAAAGTCTTGAGATTCAAGAGGGTTGAGCCTCTTTGACCTATAGATTGGGCTGACGTTCACACTCATCTTTCCCATTTCCTTATTTAACAACTTATCAAATTTTCCTAGAATAAAAACACCACCTTACTCAAAAATAACAAGCTCAAAATCACACTTACTCTTAGACTCGTAATTCTAGTAAGAAATTAGACAATGAGAATAATCAAGTAGGTGATCTTCATTAAATAGAGCAACTGGTGTGTTTCTGCATTAATTTTTTAGGAAAACTTGTGCAAGAGAAATGGCAATCGATTACCCTGATTTTGAATCTCAACCGTCAATCATAACTTGAAGTGAATCAATAGATATTTAATCAGGATGATTAATTATGATAGAATTAGAAGCATATTTTTGATACTTGTCCCAAATTAAGAAACTTGAGTGAGATAAGCATCTGCTTAACTTGCTCATTAATCATACTCTTAGTGTTCAACCAACCTATTGTGTCACATTTACCCACTCATCCGTGGGAATTAATTTTCTTGCAATTGATCATAGTAAAATAGTGGGGAATGATCATGATATTTATCTTTAGAATATCGGCCCGTACCCTTCCTTAAATTTCACCTTCCCATGTGTACTAGCTCTTGACAGATTTCATGGCCACAAAAAATGTTTACAAAATTCACATGCGTGCCCAAGAATTAGTTTTAATTTAGTATCGTTTTTATCTTAGAACGGTCTCATCCAACATCCTAGCCTCTATCTTTACCAGAAACCTTCTAACTATTGCAAGAGTCTACATGGCACTTTCTCATGTGCTCGTTGAAGAATACAGGACACAAGTGGGTCCCACACATGATGGTAGGGAGTGGTCAATATTTACCCACATCACTCACCATCATCTATCGATTTCCTTCCCTATGAAGCAATCACTGTCATCAGTGCATGGTGGGTCCCATAGAAGTGACAAGTGTCACCCCACTCACTAGCCCATGTAACTATCTTTCCTTACTACTTTAAATGGATGGGCATGCAAGGAACAATCCTAATGAGAACACGTGTTGTAGTGCTCATCATTGATCCTTATCTAAACTATGTTCACTAGCCTTCTAGAGATACCAATCCCACCATCTGATAATAACACATGGCCATCACTTTCTAGCCCATGTGTATAAAATAACATGAAATAAACCAACACGTCCACATGGGGAAATTTCAAGATGTGGTGATGTCTTTAAATTTGTAACTATTGATATTTGTTGAATGGTGCCAACTACCTTCAATAAAGAGACTAGGCCCACCAATACACTAGACACATGGCTGAAGCCCATAAACCCATGCAAATAAAATAAGAAGAATTAAATCAGCATGGGAACATGGGGAACGACTGGGATCAACTTCTAATTATTGAATGACCAGCATAAAGTCTTAATTCTCCACATGCCACAAAAGTTGATCTTAAAAAGGGGCCACCTATAGGAAAATTAGAACTTGAGCCATAAAGGACGAAGTCTAAGTATTTAAGTCATTATAGAATTTAAGCTTAGACCATAGGGAGAATTAATATTAAGAAGGACTAAGGTGACCGATAGACATAAAATCAATGGGTTGGTAAAAATAACGACATCAATGGCATA
Organism: Sequoia sempervirens; assembly: GCA_007258455.2. NCBI lineage: Eukaryota > Viridiplantae > Streptophyta > Pinopsida > Cupressales > Cupressaceae > Sequoia > Sequoia sempervirens. The sequence goes on along the minus strand of VDFB02166350.1, from coordinate 23,344 downwards.
AGATTTAACTTAGACAACTAAATATTAGGAATATCAGGTCAATGCAATTTTAAAATGACCAAGGGTTTTTCAAAGCTTGCAAGCCAATTTTGAAGGGTTTAAACAACATAATTTCCCTAACACAATAATGAGGAACACAATCCTAAGCCATAAACGAGGGTCTGGGCCAATTTTTGCATAATTGTAGAATGGAACCAAGAAATTTTTGAGGGCTTCCATCACAAAAAATGAGTTGGGGACACATGCCTCACATAGGCATGGTGAGATTCCAGAATCATGGGAGAGCAGACTAGATGCCTTGTCCATTAGGCAATGAATTATTTTTGAATTTTCAAACTACAGCTGATGGCTCCAGGACACCAAATGAAAATAAAAACCCATGTTTTCCTCTATCAAATACCAACCTATTGAAAAAGTTGATCTCCCTCAGTCAAAACTTGCTTATGTAATACCAAAATAGACTAAGTGGTTGTATTCCTACAAACACTAGTGTCAAGATACTTTTGAATTTAGCTTTGTTGTCATATAGTAACTAGATGACATAGGCCATATCACTGCCATTCATTTTGTTTTATGATTTTGTGGCAAGTGATAGAATATGAGGACCATAGCCAAGACTATATGAAAAAATAGTCTTTTCACATTCACTAACCCTTTTATAATGATCAGGCTCAACAAATAAAACATTCCTTAGGGATAATGTGTAATCCTCCTATGTGTTTAGCAAAGAGTGCTCACACATTTGACACTCCTTCAACTGAATTTCACTATAGGTAAGCTTACCGAAGTAGCACAACTTAGTCACATAATCAAATTCTTGAAGGTTCTGAAAATCAGATTTACCAACATCTAAATCACTTTGAATGCCATCGTTTTCATGATTAACAGAATCAACAAAAACACTTTTATGTGCACTATCAGTTGGTAAGCATGTTAACCAATGTGCTAAAGACTCACTATTATCTAAAATTTCTTCATTACCACTTCAACAAGCATATTTGTTTTCCTTCACATAAATGATTTCCTCATTGGATGAGAACATGTCCATAATCATACTGTGAAGATAAGGAACATCAACAAAGAAATCCATTTCACATTCACTAGCATGAGATCTAGTATTTTTTACATCATTTGGTTGCTCTATACAGACTCAAAAGTTCTGCAATATCAACATAATTTGAAAATTCAACAAAAAATTTCACATTATCAATGGGTAATAATGTTGATTCAAGATGCATGTGCTTTTCATGATATACATTCTGATAATTCAACAATTTAACCCTTCTTTCATCCATGAGTACATCATCATCCTCTTCATGCATAGCTGACATTTCTATATCTACTTCATATAAACAATCATGAGCGGCATAGTCATAAGCACATTCATCAACATTATAGTTAGCATTATCAAGATCTTTATCATCTCTAACATGCTGCTTAGGATCAACATATTGAACACAAAAAATTTTATCATCATCCATTGAGTTAGTATGATCTAGTGGTAGCAAACCCGAGCTATACTCCAAATATTCATCATGTGAAACTTGTTCATTCACTTATGAGCAAGTGACTTCATCCTCATTTACATCACTACATCCTTCATATGAAGAAAACACCTCTAGCTCTTTCTCATAGGAACATTCATAACCCTTAGAAGAATAATCAAAATCTCCACTCTCATCATGATCCTTATCACAAGAAAATTCATCACCACATATATTATGATCAGATTTTTCAAAGTGAATGCATAGATTTTCATTTTCAATATCCTAACTACTTATTTTTATCTCCATCATTGATATAAAAATCTTCTTATATGCTACTTGTGGGCTGATTATAATCACTATCCTCATCCATATAACAAGATGAATCTTCATTTTCTGATATATTATTTTCATCTTGAGACATCACATTTTGTGCAGAGTCAAACTTGGCTCCTTCTATACCTTTTATCCATTCAAGTACTTGGTCAAAACTATGAACTTGTTTCAATTCTTTCAGAAAGGTATTCCACTTTTTCTCAAGGATTTTGCAAAGTAAATCAATGCATTTGAATCCTCGGGTCTAAAATTTTTGGGGACTTCCAACAAGGTATCCAAAAATCTTGAGAAAAAATCATAGTGTGATTCTCCCTCATTCCTCTTTATGTTAGGCAATTCTTGCATAAAAGACATCTAATCAAGTTTGCTCAATTTTTTTTTGATGTTCAACTTGGAGCTTACTATGATTTGTGTGTTGTAGTGATGGACAAATTAGAACAGTAGAAGCATTATCATATTGAAATTCATTTCTATTGTGATTAATTTCATTTGCATGAGGTATGCTAGAATAACCAACACTTACAACCATGTATCCTTTCATCATTGAATATTTCATATTATTCTCAATATCCATAGCATTTTGATATGCTTGATGTAATGTTGAAATCTCTTTATCTCTTAGTAGATAACTCATTTCTTCATCAAATGCATCAAATCATACAATCAGACATATTGCATCATTTGGTCTCATGATTTCAGGAATGTCACTGATTTTTTTTTTAAAACTGAGATTGAAAGTTGTGACTAACTCATGCATCTTATTTCAGGATGTTATTAAGTTTTTGTCTCCCTGAACGTGGATTAATTCTTTCTCCAAACTATTCTATGAATGCTACCATGAAATCATTCCATGAAGAGATAGAACATATTGGAAAATATGAAAATCAATCTCTAGCATCCCTTTTCAGAGATTAAACAAAGAACGTCATGATAACATCTTCATGACTTATCTCAAAATTTCCCATCAAATCAAAAAATTCTTGTAGATGTTGAGATGTTGATTCTGATTTTTTCCCTTTGAACTTTGGAAAACGTTCCCTAACTTCATTAGGAACGGGGTTTGGGAAATCTTGAATACCATTAAAATTCAATGGTCTATATCTTTAAACAGAGAAATTTTTTTGATGGCATGATAGGGGTTGCATACTCTTCATGTTTACATCATGCACCCCACAAGGATGTACAAGTGAACGATACATTTTCCTACACCCCTTTACAAACTTCAAGCATCAACTCTGCAGTTGATCACTACCCTATTTCTTGCTTTTATCATGACCTTAAAATATTACAATGCATAACTCAAATACAATTAATCTAAGATCTCTCTAATGGGAATATTTCAAGAACAAGCATACTTCTTCCACCCAATTTAAATATTTCAAATTTCAATTCAGAAGTATGCAAAAAAATTGCTACTATTCCATTACTTAGTGCTTTAATTCACTTAATTCGGATCATAGTATTTCTTAAAAATGGCTATCTTACAAACTTATTTCTTATTGCAAACCAAAACAAGGGAAAATACCTAGATATATTAGTAGATCTTGTGCTTTGTCAAGCTCTTTGCATAGAGCTTCCACCTCCTTTGTAGAGGATCAAACTTCAGCAATATGAAGTCTCTTTTTACCGATTGATGTTTTTGATAAAAGTGTAAAATAAGTTTCATAGGGACCCGAAACCACAACATTTACCAAACAAAAAAGAGGACACCAAATTCCAACCAAAAAGACCAACTGCTTGAGAAAATATCAGTAGCAACCAAATGAAAAAGACCAGAAAGGTCAAATCATAAGGAATAGCAAAGTAAGCACCAAAAAACCCTCAGCGTTAATTCAGAGTCTTCAAGATAGACTCCGTCTTCGCCTCCAAATTCTACATATCATTGACACCCTTTTTAAAAGTTTGAATCATCTTCGAAGTAGGGGGGACCATGCGCTTCAGATTGGCTCTGGTTCTTCTAGAAATTTCCGCATCCATCTCCTGGCTTTTTTCCTTTGTTTCCTCCAAATCCACCACCAAAGAACCCTGTTGGGCTTTATCTAACTTTTCAGTCATCGCATTAATGATAATGGCATTGTGTCTTGTCATACAGTTGTTTTGCTCAACAATAGTTTTTATGGTATTCCTTATGTTCTCAACCTTGGAATCTATATTTATGTTACTGTGATCCACATCTTTCTTTTCAATCTCTGCAATCTTTGCACCCAACTCTTCAATCTTGCTTTGAAAGGCCCAATTTTTTATTTTCAACTCATTAATTTCAATGAATTTCCATTCCAAGAGTTTGCAGTGGGACTTATAATTGGTTTTGGAAAGGTTTAGAACATCCATAGAGGGCTCTTTTCCAATATTAGGACAAGCTTTCTCAGGGTTAGGAATAATAGGGGAGTAATCATTAATGTGTTTATTCAGTAGAGGATCAGTGCAAAGCTCAGTTTTGTTGGCATCAGACTCCTCTGACTCAGAGGATTCTTCGGAATAGGTAACAAGGCTTTTGGCTTGGGGTTTCTTATCAATAGAGTTGTTCTTAAGGGAGGGGCTATTAGGCTCAAGCTCAATGTGGGTTTTACCAGAACTTCTAGAAGGGACAACGTGCAAGCTAAGGAATTTTCTAGCTAGACTAGAGTTAGGCAGATACTCCGAGCCATTGGGCTCAGTGTCATCACTCTCAGAATTAGGGATAGTTTCTAGAATAGCGAGAGCAGGCATATTTTGGAAATTTTTAACTATCAACCTTATTAACCCAGTGTGCAGAATGGGGAATCTTTAGGGTTTTTCTTATTATCCTCCAAGCTTTTCTTCAAGGAACATAAAAGATAATAGGGGAGAGAGACCCTAACCTTGTATTGGAAGTGGTTGAGAAGAGAAGATTGGTAGCCATAGACTCTGGTGAATCGCCCGTCCACCGTAATGTACTCCATGATGACCCATAGAACCTTTTTCCAAATGGCCTTTATGGTGTCTTCATCGAAATAGCTATTAGAAATTTTAACCAGACTTAGCCTTTCTTTGTCCTTTTTAGGAAATTATCTAATCATAACTTCATCGAAAAAAGCCCTGTCCCTAAAGAACAACTTCCGTTCAATAGATAATCCCATAACATCAGCAATAAGATTTTCATTGAGCTCCACATTCCTACCAAACAGGGTCAAGTTTCCATTATTCCACTTTTTAACAAAGAGATCCATAGCCTCCTAGTTAGAGCCATGAAGATTCTCCAGGAAAGGAAGTAACCCTCCGCTTTTAACCTTACTCCAAGCCTTGGCATTTTTCATGTGTGTATCATAGCTGTCCAGCTCAATTTTCTTTTTGTCTCCTCCCATTTCAGCCAACACGGTGGGGTAGACCCAAACAAAAGCTTTACTAAAATTGGCCCCGCCAAATCTAAGAACCCATAAAGCATGCAAAGTTTTCTTGCAGATTAAGTTGTTGGGCTCAGTCCCATGCACTCTAATGATTGTGATGTGAAAGATCCAACCTATCCTCATTAAAGGGATAACATGTCACTTTTCCATGTGATTTAACATAATTTAATAGGGTGCAGACATTAGAGTTTAGATTGCTAGTATTAAGCCAAGTATGCACATCTTTACTCCTAACTTTTTCATTAGCGAAAAAATCCGCAACATTGGCTTCTCTATAAGCATGTGATATTTTAACTTTTTCAAATTTAGCCAAAGTCAATATGGCATCCGCAACCCACAATTTAATGGTCCACGAAGGGGGAGACTTGCCACAGAGGTAGTAAATTATGTTTTTGGAATCTCCTTCAAGCCACATATTTTTAATGTTAAAACTTTGGGCTAAATTTATGATGTGAAAAGCAGCAGTAGCCTCCGCTAGATGATATATTTGAGAACCAATAGGAGAGGCAATCGCTCCAACAAAATTTCCAAAGGAATCCCTTATAACTCCACCACAGCCCGCTGCCCCCGGATTTCCTTTAGCAACACCATTAAAGTTAGCTTTGATCCAATCATTTGGTGAAAAAGACCAACAAACACCCTCTCTGTCCTTCTTGGCCTTCATTATAGTTCTAGAAAAATCTAGACTTATGTTCCAATCCTTAGCAACAATTAAGTCATAGAACAAGTGCTCTGCTTTCATGGGCATGTTGTCCTTTTGAGCCAAGGCATTGAAATTTTCCTTCAAGGATCTGACAATTTTATCAAAGACAATATCCACAAAGGCTTCTTTACCCTATAAATTATATTGTTGCATTCTTTCTAGAGGCCCCAAGCAACATGAGGGAAGGATAAATCCCATAAAAGCCTGAGCATAGGATTTCTTGTCGGGGCTTTCCATTGAGTGAAGAAATCTTCAATGGATGAAGGGAAAACCCAAGGAAGGTTCCATAACCTAATGATTTTTTCCTAGATAGAAGCAAAAAATGAGTAATGAAGGAATAAATGATGCACAGATTCAGCCTCCATCTTACAAAGAAAGCATCTATTAGGAATTTAAAATCCGTGTTTACACAGGTTATCAATCATGAGCACCTTGTTTTGGAGAAGGATCCAGAAGAAGATATTAATTTTAGGTATCAAATGTTTGAACCAAGTTTTAGACCAGAAGGGAGGATGGTCCAGAGAAGAAGTAATCCTGGCAAAAGCAGATGACACTGAAAAATTGCCAAAGGGTTCATCTATCCAAACCACATGATCATCCAACTACTCAGAACTAAGTCTAATAGCCATCAGAGAAGACTGGATAGGAGCCAAAGCTTGACTAAAACTACACAAGTCCACCCAATTACCATTTGCTTTGTAATATTTTACATAAGTTCCAAACCATGCCTTACAAATCTCTACCCATTCACTGAAGGAATTGATTTTCATAATGGCCTCCTTAAAAAGCCATCTGTCCTCCCAGAATCTAGTGTGATTACCATTTCTCACTTGCCATCCAATACCATCATCCACAATCTTTTTACCATTAATTATATTATTCCAACATGTAGACCCTCTAGGAAGAAGGTGGGGGTCCTTCTTTATAATGGAGGAGTAGTTGTTTTCTAAATATTTGCTAGCCAGAATATCAATCCACTCCCCAGAAGAAGAGGAGATTCTCCATATTTGTTTAGCTAAGAGGATTTTATTGATAGTTCTAATTCTTCTTAAACCAAGTCCTCCGGCCTTTTTAGGTCTACAAACCAGATTCCAACCAATTAAGGGAAGTCTTTTTTTTCCTCAACACCCAACCAAAGAAATATTTTTTGAATTTTTTCAATGGCATTAGCAAATTTAGCAGGAATCTTAAATAGGCTCAGGGCATAGATAAGCTGATTCTGGAGAGAGGCTTTAAGGAGCTGAAGTTTTATGGCTTGACTTAGCAGGGCTCCTTTCCAACTCGCAAGCTTCTTGCTGAATCTTTCAACCAACGAGATATAGAAAGACTTAGGAGGTTTCAATCTTAATGGTAGACCAAGGTAGGTGGCAGGAAATGAATCCACCCTATAACCCAGAATTCTAGCAATTTTGGCCTATCTATGACCTGGAGTGTTGAAGAAGAATAGAGAACTTTTTTGATTGTTGATCAACTGTTCTGAAGCTCTCCCGTAATTGTCAAGCAATTGTTTTATAGATTTTCCTTCAGACACCGTAGCTTGACCCATAAGCATAGTGTCATCAACGAATTGTTGATGGGAACACACTAGATTGCCTGAGGAAGGTTTGAGACTAGAAAGAAATTTAAAGTTGACCAATTTTTTCAGATTCCTGCCTAAACTTTCAGCCATAATAGTGAATAAAATAGGAGAGATAGGATCACCCTGCCTTAGACCTCTGGTTCTCTAAAAAAAAGAGGTGGGGGATCTGTTAACAATAATCGATATTGAAGCCACAGACACAAGTTGTTCCACCAATTGGATAACCCTATTACAAAAACCAAAAGCCTTTAAGATTTTAAATAAGAAAATCCAGTCAACTCTATCATAGGCTTTTGAGATATCAAGCTTTAATAAGAAGCCTTCAGTCTTCAACTCAACTAAGGAGTGAATATTCTCATGTACCATAACAATAGAGTCAAGAATTTTTCTACTAGGGACAAAGCCATTCTGTTGAGGAGAAATCAAGGAAGGAAAAAAAGTTAAAAATCTAGAGGTTAAGACCTTAGAGATGATTTTGTATAAATAATTATAGAGACTTATAGGCCTAAAAGCCTCAAAATTATTAGCTCCAGGTTTCTTGGGGATAAGAACCAAGAAAGTAGCATTTAATTCTTTTAGAAGACTTTTGGATCCAAAAAATTCCTTAACAGCATTTACCACATCTTCTTCAACAATCTCCCAGAGCCATTGAAAGAAAAATAAAGGGAAACCATCAGGACCCAGAGCTTTACTCCCGTCAAAGGAAAAGACAACCCGCTTGACTTCCTCATTGGTGGGGTAGTTGTCAAAAAAGAGTTGTTTTCCTGGTTGATAATTCTTGGTATAGCTTCAACTAACTGATCCTGCTCATTTTGGTTTATTTCATTACTTGCCAAGAGAAGATGTTTAAAGAAGGAGCTCGCCTACTTTCTAATATCCTCCTCCTCCTCATACCTGGTTCCATTCACTTCTATTTGAGATATTCTGTTTACAGCTCTGTGTTTTGATGCTAATAAATGGAAGTACCTATTGTTTCTGTCTCCTGCAGTCAACCAAAGAGCTCTAGATCTTTGTCTCCATAACTCCTCCTCCTTTCCAATTATGTCATGCATCTTTGTAAGGAGCTCATTCTCTTTTTCCTTAGTGTCATTCAAGTAACCTTCCTTCTATATTTTAAATTAAACTTCTCCCAAATCCATCTGTAGATCAAACTTAATCCTAAAGATGTTCCCAAAAGATTCCTTTTTCCACTTTTTAAAATTACATTTCACTTCCCTTAACTTTTTCGCAATTCTAAACATTGCAGTTCCTTGAATTTTTATATTCCACCATTTCCTTATTCCCTCTTTAAGAGCAGGATGAGAGATCCACATTTTTTCAAATCTGAAAGGAATGTTCTTCTTCTTTATTGGATCCATAGTGAAACTGATAGGAAAATGATCAGAACCAATTCTTGTAAGAGCTTTAAGGGAGTAGTAATGATCAAAATACCAATGATTGGAGATCAAAGATCTATCTAATCTGACCTATATGAGATCCATCCCCTTTCTATGATTAGACTAGGTAAAGGAAGCTCCATGTAGATCTAGATCAATCAGCCCTTGATTATTAATGAAATTATGAAGATCCTCTTTACTCTCCAAATTGATCTGGGATCCCCCAAATTTTTCTCCGTTCATTAAGGGTGTGTTAAAATCCCCCATAACAATCCAAGCTTCTTTATCAAAAATCCTCCTAAAGGCAACTAATTCCAACCAAAAAGATTTTCTCATTCCTTTTCCATTAGGAGCATATATATTCACTTGAATCCAACTGAAGTAATCTCTTATATGTGAAAATATAGTGGCTATATGATTCGTACCTTCCAATATTGGATCTCCTTTGATAGTGTGGCTATTCCAGAAAGTCACAATGCCTCCAAAAGCACTAGTCGAATTATTGCCCTAGTTATTGTAATACTAGAAAAGTTTCATCTTTTCAATTTTCTCCTTTGACATTTTAGTTTATTGAATTAAAAAAATATCTGGCTTGTGATCTCTAACCAAATTGCGAAGAACATCTTGCTTTTGGGGGCTATTGAGTCCCATGATATTCCAAGACATGATCTTCATTAGATACCGGGGGAGTTAAGACATTCTGGGATGGTTTTCTGAGATCCATCTGCAATATCCTGAAAACTATTCAACTCTCTTTTCTTTTTCAAAGACTTTTTACCTCTTGAGTTCTTTACTGCTCCACAATTTGCCTTGACTCTTGATCTGGTAGAAATGTCGCTTGGGGTCTTCCATTGTTTGTTTTTTTCTATCTTCTTCTTTGATATATTCTCCTATTTATCAGTCTCATCTTGGCTATCCGTCTCTCTACTAGACCCCCATTCCTTTTCAGTTGGTATTCTCTATTCCCAAGGTAAGGTGTCCATGTTACCATTCTCTTGACATGACAAGACATTACTAGAAAGATTTATTGTGTGATCTAGATTTTCAAGGGAATCCTTAACCCAATCTATGGAGTTGGGATCTGTCAGGTGCACTACTCCCTGAGGGGGAAGATTATTAGAAGACGGGGAGGGAAGAGGAATATTCAGAACCAAGGATAAGCCCTCACTAGGAATATCCTCTAGACCTGGGATCTCTTTGTTTCTATCAGAAGGGACTGTCATTTGGGATAAGGAGGAAGAAAGGTTCTGATCTCCTTCTCCAACTAAGATGTCCTCTTCGGAATCCCTTTCCTTTGATGAAGACATTTTAACAAGATTCATGTAATGAGGATCATTAGGGATCTCACCTTTAGACTCCATGACCACTTCAATCTCTGGAGAGCTATTATGAATATCAGACTCTTTGTTTTCTAGTTCCTGCTCTTTATTTTCCTTCCTTTCTTCTCCTAAGTCATTCTTTTTTTTTCCACACCTTTTTTCCAAGTCATGCTAGTTTTTCTTTCTCTGAAGTGGCATTTAAGGGGAATTTTTTTGCCCAGTGACTAGATTTCCTACACTTGAAATAGGCAAACGGGATGGTTTCAAACTCTATATTTGTTCCCAAGAACCCAGTTTAGATTGGATCTCAATCGATGATGGTAGATCTCTTCCTGGGAGACTCCCACACATATCCTCACAAAAACCAATCTCTTTCTAGCAGCTGTCATTGTGTCAATCGAAAGGAGCTCACCAAAGGAGCTCGCAATACCATGAAAGATGTCTTCACTCCAGTACTCCAGGGGCAGGCCTGGAAGTCTAACCCAAACTGGGACATTCTCAAAGATGGAATCTGATAGATCCAAGTTGGAGGACCACTTCTTTAGAGCTAGGGAAGATTTCCCTATCACCCAAGGACCTCCACTTCTAACAGCTGTGATATCCTCTCTACAAGTAAATTCAAACGCGAAAAAACCCTTTGGAAGAGCAGCAACTAAGACTTTCCCGCTAGTTCTCCATTTATTTTTAACAAACTCCCTGACCACTTCAATATTTGGTCTAGGGCCCATGAACTTCCCAACTAGAGTTCGTTCCATTAGGGCTATATTATGGTCAATTAGTAGATCTGGAATAGAAATTGCAAACTTACCTCTAACTGGGGATGAGATATTTTGCACTGGAGGGAAAGATGATTTTCCATTAGGTTTTACCCCGAATAGAGAGGTCCAGGGTTTGCGATTGCCTCCAATGCCGCCAGTGGTCCCCACTCCCCCTTTAGCTTTCTCATTTTTACCGGTGGAAGATGCAGCAGGGTTAATCTCCAGATTTTCCTTTCCCCCAGGTTCCACCTGTATTTTGTCTCCGGAGTCCACATCATCCTAGTCATCCTTACCTTGCTTCTGACTTGACTCCAGCTCCTGATTCGACTGTCAGTTTTCTGATCTTGCTCCATTTCCTTTTCCATTGCTTTGAATTTCGAAATCCCTTTTCTCTCTCAGCCTGTCCATACTGTGTTCCACCATTTTTTATCAATGGGTATCGCGATTAGCTATGTGATGTGAAGTAACTACATAACTATCGATTGATGTTACTTTAAGATTTTTCTTCCTACAACATCTTCACTAGTACAAATTTCTTCGGAGTTGCCACCCACTCTTAGTGAGAATTTTACTTTAGATCCTCCATGACTCCATTCACCTGGAAAGATGATCTACTGCAGATACTTTCTCAAATAAGACCCCAACGGAGTCACCATTTCTATTGGCTATTTTTTTAAGATCCAAACTTATTCTTACCATAAACCTATGAACTTGCTAGAAACAATTATCAGTAAGGGTAAGGATTGGCCAACACATAAGTAAAGTATTTTACGTCTTCACTTCTTCACTTTGGGCTCTATGCAACCTAGGAGGGTAATCTTAATCAATATTTTTGTAGATACATAGGATGAGTAGATATTTCTCTTTAAATGTTTGATAGGCACAAAATCCTTAAAAAATGGCTAATTTTCAAAACAGTGACTAACCTAAACAAGAGAAGATATAATTCGTTAAATTCCCACACACCCAGAAAGAGATTTATAAGTGATTTGATTAGATTTTTTGATCAGTAATTGAAATGGTTACTACAATTGGAGTATGATTACTTTTCTAAACTAGTGAATATTCTTGGAACATAGTCAAACCAAATACCCATATGAATTGATAAAAAACTTATACTTAACATGTTCACCTAAAGCTTCAAAAATATTGCATTACAATATTTTCACTAGTCATTTCTATAATTTACTTCTTAATAGCATCCTCATACAAGATTTATTTCAAACCCACTGTTACATTCAAGCATTTACATACATTCATTGAATGGATAAGAAAAAATAAAACAACACATCTCTTGGAAACCGACAAATACAAATAAGATAACAATTGATTATATAATTCATAGTCTGTGTAACTTGTACATAGGAGAGTAGTATATAGAAATTTTATGTTATTTTTCTATATGCATTGTCATTTCCATTATCAAAACCATATGTATATCGACTAAATTTTCCTAGAACACCTTACTAGAAAGTTTAGTATCTATTTCATTCATGTATTTAACTTCTTCAAAAAATAACTACCTAGTAACCTCTTTGTGTAACTAGCCTTGAAATCCCTTTTATAAGACAAGGGAGCAACAAGCACCAGGATGAATTACACTTACATTTCACTTTCACTACAAAGTTGATTTCAACAGAAAGTGGAAAATATTCCCTAATTGGTTGCAAGTAATCATATGTATGTCATGGGAGAGCAAGAAATAAACCCCAAAAATTGTTAGCCAAAGCAGACCCACCATTCTTCAAAAAGTATCATTGTCGTAGCATCAAAAACATGTAAATTCATTCTATCTTGAGAAATGTCACCATCAACACCACAAGGAAAAGTAAATAAAGACCCATATCACAACACACTAGCCAAAGAGAGCAAGATAACACAAAGGATGGTAAAACCCGAGCACCCACTAAAAGAGAGAACAAAGTGTTACTTTTCCTTATTATTAGCAAAGTAGGTGTGCCCACTCGGTGTCCTTATAGTAAGTGGATTAGCCATCACCACCTCATCCCCAAAATCAACCCAACCCTTCATAGCCATGAGATATTGATGATAACTAGAATCAGTCTCATCTCCACTATCAAAGGAATCATCAGAAACTTCAATGGGAGAATGATGACATCCCATGTAAGCTCGGTGATACCTATTCCTTCTTATAGCTTCCCTTTCTAGCCTCTCAACCTTCTTCTCCTTTCCTTTGGCTAATTCCTCTGAGACAATTCAGCCTCTTATATTATGGGAAAGTTTGAGAACACCTCATGCAAAAATTTTGTAGTTCTTGCTTTCTTCTTTGTTGTCACAGTGATTTCTGGCATATCCCATTCACTTTGGGGAGAAAATTATTGAGATTCAAGAGGGTTGATCCTCTTTGACCTGTGAACCGGGTTGATGTTCACACTCACCTTTCCCATTTCCTTACTTAGCAACTTATCAAGTTTTCCCAGAATAAAAACACCACCTTACCTAGAAATACAAAGCTAAAATTCACACTTACTCTCAAACTCCTAATTCTTGTAAGCAATTAGATGATGATAATAATCAAGTAGGTGATCTTCATTAAATAGAGCAACTGGTGTGTGTGTGTCTGCATTAATTTTTTAGGAAAAATTGTGTGAGAGCAATGGAAATTGATTACCCTAATTTTGAATCTCAATCATCGATCATACCTTGAAGTGAATCAATAGATAATTAATTAGGATGATTAATTATGATAGAATTAGAAGCATGCATTTGATACTTGTCCCCAATCAAGAAACTTGAGTGAGATAAGCATCTGCTTAATTTGCAAATTAATCATACTCTTAGTGTTCAACCAACCTGTCATGTCACATTTACCTACTTCCTGTGGGAATTAATTTTCTTGCAATTAATCACATTAAAATAGTGGGGGAATGATCATGATTTATCTTTAGAATATCATCCTATACCTTTCCTTACTTCAATTTCACATTCCCACGTGTATTAGCTCTTGATAGATTTGATGGCCACAAAAATGTTTACAAAATTCACATGCATGCCCAAGAATTAGTTCTAATTTAGCATTGTTTTTATCTTATAACAGTCTCATCCAACATCCCAGTAGCCTCTATCTTTACCAGAAACCTTCTAAGTCTATTGCAACATCCGTGTGACACTTTCTTGCATACCCGCTGAAGAATACAAGACACAAGTAGGGCCCACATGGGATGATGAGGAGTGGTCAAGATTTATCCACATCACTCACCATCAGCCGTCGATTTCCTTTGCTACAAAGCAATCACCATCATTAGGGCATGGAAGGTCCCATAGAAGTGATAAGTGTCACCTCGCAGCTAACCCCTATAATTATCTTTCCTTACTGTTTTAAATGGGTGAGCGTATGGGGAACAGTCCTAATCAGAACACGTGTTACACTGCTCATCATTGATCCTTATTTGAACTATGTTTTCCAGCCTTCTAGAGATATTGGTCCCACCATCTGACAATAACATGTGGCCATCAATCGCTAGCCCATGTGTTTAATATAACATGAAATAAACCAACATGAGCACTGAGGAAAGGTCAAGATGTGGCCACATATTTAAATCTACAACCATTGATCTTCATTGAATGGCGCTAGCTACCTTCAAAAAAGAGATTGGGCCCACCAATAGACCAAACATGTGGCTTAGTGGATCATCCCATGTGAATAAAATAAGAAGAATTAAATCGACATGGGCACATGGGGAATGACTGTGATTAGCTTCTAACGATCGAATGCCCAACATAAAGTCCTAATTCTACACATGCCACAAAAGTTAATCTTAAAAAGGGGTTGCCTCTAGGCAGATAAGAACTTGACCCATAAAGGACTAAGGCTAAGGATTTAAGTCATTATATAATTTAAGCTTCAACCATAGGAAGAATTAATATTGGGAAGGACCAAGGTGACCAGTAGACATAAAATCAGGGGGCCAATAAAAACAATGACATTGATGGAATAAGATGTAACTTCTAAGACAATCAGAGATTGAGAATATCAAGTCAATGCAATTTTAAAATGATCAAGGGTTTTTCAAAGCTTGCAGGCCAATTTTGAAAGGTTTTAACAACATAAAAACCCTAACATAGTAATGAGGAACACAACCCTAAGCCAGAAACGAAGGTCTGAGCAAATTTTTGCATAATTGTAGAATAGAACCAAGAAATTTTTGAGAGGTTCCATCATAGATAATGAGTTGGGGACAATATGCCTCCCACTTAAAATTTCAACATACTTGATATGTCAATATTTTAAGTAAAAACAAAGGAAGAGGGGATCCTTGTAAAGAATGCATCCTAAAAAAAAATCTAGGTATCCTTGCCCCCAATCATGGATACAAAGACAACCACCCAAAACTATCATGTTGTTGCTAAGAGAAATATGGTTGCACCAAAAATTATACCACCATGAATGGAAATGAGCGAGACACATAAAGGTACTAATTCCACATAGTGATGAGCAACATGATAGGATGAAAATCAATACCAATTAGAGGAAATAGGTGTTAAATAGGCTCAGGACAACTGAGAGGGGGGGTGGTGAATTAGTTGTCACACAAATTCAAACTTAAACCTTTGTCACTTATCAAATCCTCAACCACACTATTTTGTTATTAAATATGAGCATGAAACACAAATAATAGAAAGTAAATCAACATAATGAACACCATATTTTTACATGGAAAACCCAATAAGGGAAAAACCAGGATGAGGGTTAACTCACACTATATAGTATTTTCAAAAAGAGGCTCACTACCAAAAGAAGGACTCACTTTCCAAGTACAAAGTCTCACTACCCACAAATGACTCACTATCCAACAAAGAGGTTCACTGCCTACACAAAATTATACAAAAATAGTATAAGGCTTTACAACCAAAAATGAACTAGAAAGATGCACCTATTATGTGTTGATATAGTTTCAGATATGCTCACAACTATTTCCTTTCTAATCACACCTTCACATTCATTACTTCTTCACTATTTATTTTTTCACTTTTCTACAGACTCACTACACTTCCACACATACACTCGTGCACACACACATTCACACACACACTATCAAATTGTTTGTCATATACTCATATATATACCCAATCTCCATCACAAGCACTAATTAGGTCAACCTAATTAGATGCAAATTATTTATAAAAGATATCAATTGTTGGCTCCAAAAAATATTTTCAAAATTCTTTAACTATTACTGCATTACATTAAGTCAGCTTAGACCAAGAAATAGATTGCACATAAGTTTTCATATCATATCAAAATTATTTTAACAAGTTAGCTAGGAATATTCTTCAATGCAACCAAAAGAATAATTTCACTTCATTGTATGAGCACGAGAACATAAATAACTTGATCATGCATGCCTTTAACATCCAACAATAGTTTCCCAAAATCGCAACCTGAAACTGTCAACTGCGGAGAAATGTGGACTAGAGTACTAGATCAGCCACCAGAGAAGACAAGATAGTCATATGCAACAGTTTAGAGTACCGTACCAAACTACCAACATGATGACATCAATGACAACATATAGATAATCTAGCCATTCTTCCAACACTAGGTGCATCAACACAAGGAAGAGCACCAAAATCCTTAATCTATGTTGAGTTTTTTCACTCAAATCCTTACACTTGTTAGTACAATGACCATAAATTTTATCAGAAGGTTGTGTGTTCTATTCACATCAAGTTCACAAAAATGAAACATAGAAAAATATGTCTCACTTAATATGGAATGGGGAAAATGGTGGTAATGAACCTATCTTTACTTTATATCATTAGGAAATGAGATCCCCATAAAGAATTAACTTACAACCCTTAGGTGAGTCAACTCAATTGGGAATCTATTGGTTTCCATATGATTGAGGCCGGGGTATCATCCTGAACAATACTTTTGGGAGAAAAAATCAAAATAGTAAATCACCACAATTATGCAAGATAATACTTGGATCTACAATTTAAATAACAATATAGACAAAAACAACAAACTTCTAGCAGATTTGAGAAGGTTTGAATATTGTCCACCTATCATAAAAATCTTGTTTTAGAGGGCTATCACAGACTCATTCACCTATAGGTGAATGGGCTTTTGTAGGTATTTTTTAAATCACTTTTTTGGGTCCTCTACTCCTACTTCTGCAATCCTAATTCCCCCAAATTCCACTATTGGAAAGTCGAAAATAAATTTGAGATCTAAGTTTTCGTGGCTTGACAAAAAAGGTGACAAAAATGCAACTTTGCAAAATTTCTCTTTCAAGATCTTGAACTTTTCTTAATCTATGGACCTTCTTGCACATACACAAGAGGGGGAAAATTGTTTGTTTTTGGTGAATGGGGGTTTTCATTGTTCAAACCCTATTTTTTTAATTAAACCTTTAATTGAAACAATGAAACATGAAAGGAATGATGAATGAACAATTGCTATGTTGTAACTCACCAAACCCTTGATTTGAAACCCCTGAATGGAGACCCTTGAAGGACTAAAAATTACATGAAATGGCTTGAATTGGATTTTGACTTGATGACTTGAATGAATAATTGAATACTTGACTTGGATCTTGAAACCTACATCACAATGTTACCTCAAAAATATGCATGATGCTTGATAACTTTGGCGTGATTCTTGAGATCTTGATAGCTACTATAGATGGCTGATAAATCTACCCTTGAATGCTCTTGACAATATCCAATGTGAATGTGCAAGACACATTACAACACTAGATTAAAATTAAGTTCAATTCACAAGCCTTCTAAATTGGTGTGAAAATTCCATTAAACACATTTTATAATGTTGAATTAAGGGAAAATGGGTTTATTAAGTCTAGAGAGGCGTGAAAGTCTTTTACAACACTTTACAACACCTTTACAAGACATCGTTAAATGCATTTGAAAGGGTCTAAAACCTAGTGTGGATGTGAAAAACACCTCACAACACCAAATCAAGGTCTTATTAAGTATAATTTATCATCAATTATTCCCCAAATCAAGCAAGTTACCTTTTTTATGGTACATTATATAAGCCTTAACATAATCATAGATTAAATAACTGACTCTATTCAGTATATTATCACATAATAAACTATGGTACTCATTAAGAGTATAACCACATCAATGAATGACCTCAATCAAAGAATACTCACAACAATAGATGATTCCATTCAAGAGTATAATATCTTTGAAAAAAAGGTTTAAGCTATGAGTCTACTCTTTCCAATACGATAACTTTGTATTTCAAGTGTGTATTGACACTAAACAAGAAAAAACTCTAACTCACTAGGTTTCACTATACTTCTCAACCTAGAAGTAACCCTCTAGCTATCTATTATATCATATAACTTAGCTATGAGCAACCCTTATACTACCCATGCTTAATCATATCTAGTATGTAATACTTATGATAAAAATAATGGTCCTATGATGGAGTACATACAAGCATTGCAAACATAGTATAAATAGATTCTAATTGATTTTCAAAGCAATACTATTTTCCCCCTAATTGCAAACATTCATAATAGAATAATCAAAGAATTAATGAAACAATCATTCAAAAGCTAAGACAAATAAAGGAGAAATATCCTCATGTCTGTTATCGCTTACCCAATTGATTCATTGTAACACAACTCTCCTAGAACAATAGCTAGCTTAGTTTCGATCTCTCTAGCAAAGTTAGAATAACCTCTAACTCACAAGTTGACAAAATAATTTTCTCAATAAACTATACTCTCACAACCACTCAAAACTCTCTCTTAGAATATAATAGAATAAAGAAAGTAAGAATACAGATCAAATGTGCATAAAATTTTTGACCACAAATGAATTTAAGGAATGCATCCCAAACAAGTGAACTTTGTCTACTATTTATACAGAAGATTGGAGACCACTCACCCTACAGATTAGGCATGAGTTTTGACAACAATTACAATGCATAAAAACACAAAATCATCTCAGCTAAAAAATGGTGCACATATAAGCACAAGCTCAGATAAAACAAACTATAGATCAATATCTTTAGATGATAGCAACATAAGACTATTTCAAATAAGCACATGATGAAAAAGGTGTAATTCAAATTGCTCTCACAATGAACATCTACAGTAAATAGGATTCATAAGCTGATGCCAAGGTAAATAGCTCTCTAAAATAGTTGGCCCAAAGTTTACTATATATTTGAATTATTCAATATCAAGTATACAACACATAGTTCAAATTGACTTAGTCTCATATGAGTTAATTCTCCTCATTTATTAGTTTGACCAAGTCATCAACTTGTTGTACATGCTTCTTGTTTGCTGTTGATATTTTCCAAATCACATGACATTTAAAAGTTTACTAAGTCAAATATACTTCCACATGAGCCTTTGACTAAGTCTCCTTCATATATCAACTTCAAGACTATGAAATTATTTATAGATTACTTCTAATGCGTAGACAACATGAGTGATATTTGGCTTATAAAATACAATCACAAGTATAATATAATCAGCCTATGATTTTGTTATTAAATTGACCTATAATCATTGGTAAAGTGTTCCACTATTTAAGAAAAGCATTTTCCAAAAGCATTAGTTACTATGCATTTAAACTATGTGCTATAATAGAAGCATTATTATAATATATATTTATATATATTTGTTATATATATATATTTGCATATATATGCCTTATATTATTCTCTATATATACTCATATATATAATATATATATATATATATATATTTCCTCAAACTATTTAAATAATAATTACCAATTAATACATAAATATTATTGTATTCATTCTTTTACCAAACTCATACTTACACTATCGCTCACAATGTATTGTACTCGCGCAATTGACAAACAAAGAAGAATATGTATTAATTAACAAACAAGTATATAGAAACAACCATTCAATTATAGAAATGAATACATACTAGTAACATTCACATAATAATTTATATATATTATATATATATGCACTGCTCTATTAAGCATTTACGCTTATGTGTATTTTTGTATATATATACAAACATATATATATTATATAGAAACATGGTAGTCAAGTGATCTATTCAATATTCTAATGATTATAACTTAGTGATATATATGTATATCATTACTTCATATATACACAAGATAATAATATTGTACATAATATTGAATGTATATATATATATATATGCAAATATATACATATTCCTCTATGCTCATGTATACATACGTGTACATGTATTTATGTATATACCTTTTATATATATATATATATGTATACATTCAATTGTAAAAATAATCTCATACATATTTACTATCTTATTGTTATGAGATACACATGTGATGAATATACACAATACACCCATTCCACATGTGCTCACCTTGTTGATACAAGCATAGAAATACAGAGAATAACTCACAAGTGCAAAAAGATAAATATCACCTAAGAATGCATTCAATAGTAATCAAAACCCTTACTAATGTAGACACAATATGCTAAGGATGAATTACCACTTCCCAACTCAATGACTAGACTCAACCATTCTACTATGAATATGTGTATAAGCTCGAGTAGGTTATGCTACTGGTTATCACACCAAGATCTTCTCTTGAGTGATACTTCCCCTCCACCTGGAGGAACAAACATTTACCTACATCTACATTCTCAAAATATTCCAATGTAGTAAAATATTGAACAAAATATGCATTACACATAATACATCTCATAGTTAGAATATTAATTCAATAACCATCCCTTTCACATATATGCATTTCTTCACATATCATCAAATGAGATAACATTAAATCATAATTCATTTGACAACAAAGTGCAAGCATAAATTATTCATCTTCAAAATTCAGTTTACATTCACATTTACCCTACATAGTAATAGTAAATATTAATTACACAATTGGGGTGTAGCAATGGATGACTTTATGTGGCATATAACCAACTCAACTAGTATTTTTGGTTTCAAGTGACATCTATGCTATGTGTAGTTGGCTATAAAATGACCCCACATATTGGAACTTAGTATGATATAGGTATAGATATTGTTCTATCACTAGTACCATGCAGGTGATAGATGTCAAGTACTACTTGTCACATCTTAGGATTGGCTAGATTTTACCAAGAGCATAGAGGTGAATGATGCCAATAGTTATCCATTATACCATACATGAAAAGATTATCTAACTCTTGCTAGTATTTTGTAGATGGCATATGCTACCAAATAATCAATATCTCTTAAGGTTTATTTGGCAATTATGAGTTGCATAAATGTGTCAAATTCCAAGAGCTACCCATGGTATGACAGGGCTTCACTAGCTTTCACCAATACCATATAAGTGATAGATTCAAGGATCTACCCATATCAATTTGGATTTTATTTCACTAATTTTATCGAGGCAATAGATATCAAGTTCCATTGACTTGAAATTTCAATAGGCTATGAAAATAGTGTTAATATTCTTTTGTGTTGTTATTTTACACTTAATCCTTTTCTAGTGATTCCCATAAGTAGTATGGAAATTGTTTCTTTTCTTCACAACTAGTAGTAAATTTGGATAATGGATGGGACCCTAATGTAGGATGAGATGCATGGAGTTTCCCTTCCTTGTAGGGATATTCTTAAAGGGTAACTTCTAGTGAACTAGGTAATAGGAAGAGGCATGAACTATGGTTTCATCCACCTCTTACTTAAAATTCATAACTACATATGTGTGATGCAATCAATACATACTTGTATAAAAATTGGCTAATGTGTTGTGCATATCATTACACATATGCCCTTTCCAATGAGATAAAGAGTTATATGGGATTATTTCTTGTAATCATAAATGGTGGTGGATTGGGAAATGTTATGGAAACCATGTTGTAGTACATAGGATACTTCTATGTCATAATCCTTTAGTCTATATAGGTTTTAAGAGTATTTAACATGTTTTTATCTTAACTCTTGATTAAGTTATATGATCAATAATATATTTTATTTAGATAATTAGGTCATACAAAGTGTTATATTTAGGTATTTAAGTTGGCCTAGGTGACATCCAAGAAATAATTATGGTATATATATGAGGTGGAGGTTATTTATTTTCATTATATATTAAGTAAGGTGTTCCTATTGAATACTATTTGGGGTATCACCCGATGTAAAGACTCAAATTAATTTTGGAACCGGGGCCACCACTATATATATATTTATTTTATTTTTTTTTTTTAAGTATTCATTCACAAGTATACTCGGGAACTTCTATCCATATGGGATAGATATATCATCTGTTCATACGGAACAGGAATTCACTTCATCTATTCATATGGAATAGGAATACATCTATTCATATAATCGGAATAGGCATCCACCTAAACGAGGCAGGAATCTATCATATGATAGGTACGTGCTCTGGCCAGAGTCTTGGACTCATCGGGATCATCCAGATCCTGAGTCGCTTCCCTGATGACCACACTTTCTACTAAAAGTGCACCGAGGTCGTCGTCCTCAGGGGTATGTAAAATTGTAATTCTAAACTTGAAACCCGCCTCGGAATTTGGCCTAAGGGCCTCGGGGAATCAAGCAATCCATGCGGGATTCTTCCGAGTATAGTTGCATGTATTTTGGTTGATTATCTTATATAACTAGTTATGTGATCTCTCCAACCCTAAACCCCATTCCCGAATGCCTGAGTACTGGGAGCATCCTTCGTTTCCCAGACTGCCTACATACCCTGCTTCCAAACGGGATCAAGGCGTAAAATATGTAGTTCTGTTTTCTAGGCTATGTTTATGTGAACTGTTATAAAGCGGGTACGCAACCCTTTCTAGGGTTTTTATTTCCCCTAGACAGTTCCTCTGCGGTTGCTACCCACGATGGGAAGCATGGATAATAAACGATCGCCTTGACCATTTATTGTTTATCTAATAACATTCATCTAACCCTACTCCCTAATGATGTTCGTCACCCTTGTCCCGTTTGACATTTTCATAATAACCATGCATTGATAAAAATAATTTCAAATCTGAACTATGTTGCACCATATAAAATTCATACTTTGGGTTTTCTAGGTTGTCACTAGTGGATTCGATTCATTATTATTATCTTGTTAGGTTATCGTTCCAAAGGGGATTTCCCCTCCCTTTGGATTTAATTAACCAATGTTCCTTATTTCTCCCCGACGGTTTATAGGGACGATGCCACAGACGTCGTTCTTGCAACTGTGTTAGGCTGTAGATGCAGTAGCCCAAACGCGACGGCATTACCCGTAAACGTGGGCCAGAGGCACCGTTAATACCGAACGCTGCTGTTTTTTTGTTTTTGTTTTCCATCTTTGATTAGTTTTCTTAAAGCTATATCTGACATACTTAATCTTAATAAGAGAAAGGAAATTCATAATGTATGGTAATTTTAACAATATTCATTAGGAATCTAAACCCATGATGATTAAATGAAACAAC
>VDFB02166346.1:0-17793 GCA_007258455.2 Sequoia sempervirens | reverse complement strand
ATCCCGAATTATATAGCTATTAGGCTATTAGAATTGAATAAGGATTATGTGTTTGTAAAGACAATTCTATGAATGAATAAAGATGTGAACCACCTTGTTTTCAATATGAGCTTTTGATCATCTCATTCTTGTGTTATTACTTGATGTTAATCATGGTGAAAAACGTACATAATGTGATTTATGTGTGATGTTTTTATATCTTATGAAATTTATATGTAGAAACCCTAGTTTCCCCCTATTCTCCGGATTTGACAGTTTTGTTTGATTTTCTGAAGGTTTTAGGTTTTTTTACTGTCTCTTTGAATTTTTGATGTTTTGAGGTTTTTGCACAATAAATGAAGAATGCGTTTTTGCTAGAGATATGAAATAAATGCTTTAAAAATAATCTAACTTCGTAAATAGCAAACCCTAACATGAATATTGAAACCAGACCATTTATTATTCTTTTGCAATGACTACAATGAAGTTCTGGTGACATGCAAAGTAAAAGGCAATGAATATTTGAAAACCTGATTTCTGTAACAGCAATTAATATCCTCCAGATGCTAGTACGGCTTCACCAATATCAGCTTCTCCCTCTCTGAAATGTTTGCACATTGATCCAGGGTTGTAGGCGCCTCCAGAAAGGATGATAGAAGACTAATGAATAAGGCGTTTCACCTTCCAGCTCAAGTACGGCTCAAACTGTCATGGTACGGCCTGCAGCAAGTACGGCCAGGTACAACAACATTAATGATTTGCACGGCCTTTTCCAGAGTCTCAAGATCTGATGAATATTGGGCACCTGGATTGCAAGTTGACTTCTGTATGTAAACACTGGAGACTGTTTCAACTGAGAAGCTACAGTTTTAATGAAAGTACGGCCCTGCTGTACCAAAGTACGGCTGTCAGCAGCAATGATTAAACTTTGTACGGCTCCCTTTTCTAAACTCCAGAATAACAAAGAATAGGCGCCTTGGAAAATAGAAGGTATTCTGAATGAATAAAGATGCTGAAGCTCTGTAAATTAATAATCTCTGAAGTCTGTATCGACTGTGATGCTCTGTAATTCCTCCTGTATGAAGAAATTTCTCAACTGGCAATAAATCAAATGTTATTTCACATCCTCTGAACTGCTTCGATGGAGATGGCTCGTTCCCCAACGAATAACGAACTCAAACCCTAAGGTCTTCGTCCTCTGGCAAAGACTGGCAAATTTTCTGATTCTCAAATGTCATAATGGCTCAACTTTCAAGGCAAAACCCTTTAATCTTCTCAAAAAGGCGAATTCCTTAATAATAGGGAATTTTAATATATTTCACTTTTAATCTTTTATTATTTCAATAGTTCTCCGACAAATATTTTAATATTTAATTAATCGTCAACTGGCCCCCTTTTAATGTTGGCGCACCCCTCAAGGCAATCACTTAAGTTATAATTATAAATTATAACTTTATAATATAATCATTAATTAATTAATATTTAATCAATGTAATTAAATATTAATATTTCTCCCGTTACTTATCCGTTTCCTGTTCCGTCTGATGCTGACGAACTCTGAAGTGATTCCGGATGCTGCCGAAGCCATACTGCTAAAAATAGCAGTGGTCCCACACTGCCCGCCAGGAACTGCTAAAAATAGCAACTCCGCAAAAAGTCTCCGATCGAGCCCAAACGAAAACCAATTGACCAGAACTGCCAATCTGACGCCGAGCCAAGCTCCGAAACGACCCTCTAACCACTCACACCACGAGGGTCTTATGATAGGCCAATCTTACCATCATCATGCTTGCCAAACAGATAGACATTATATGTATTAATTTTGTATAAATTAACCGTCAGAATGCATAATTGTGAATACAGGAATGGGAATGAGTCCTCAAGACAGAGGGGGAATATCAATTGGGAGAGGGGTATTGGTCGTTTGACCGGTAAAGTTAATCAGTTGAGCATACACACACATTATGAACAATACATTGAGAAACAGGTCAGATAAGTTAGACATCCATAGGCTTAGGAGTAAGAATTACTTCCCTATGCTTTATATGATGTGATTGAATGTTAATCTGACTTTACTGTGAATCCCTGTGAATGAACGTAAAAGAAATGAATGTGATGCAGGTCGAATAGGTATGTGTACACATGTATACACTGTATACACATATCTAAATGTATAAACATATCGACACGTATGTACGTAAGCAGATGGATATGCTCGTACATATGTATCGACATGTATATACGCATACATATGTATATACATAGAGTACATGTAAACATGTTTACACGTACACATTCAGCCTGGTATCTTGATAAATGATATTCAAGTATTATTATCTGAAGGATTTAATTATATATTTATATATGATATATATATATATTAATAATGAGATTATTAATATATATATTTATATATATAAATATTAGCACATAAGAAATGTATAAATAATAATAAATTTATATATTTTATTGATTAAATGTGTTAATATTAAAATTAATATTTATTTATATATAAATACGTTTATATACAAATAAATATTAATGTTTAAATTAACACAATAATAAATAAAGTATATAAATAGAAAATTATTAAAAAAAACAACAATTTCAATTGGAAAGGATTAAATTCGCAATTTTGTGGAAAGGATAGAAATTCGCATTTTATTATTGTGGAAGCATAAGTATTTTAGATAGCCGTATGAATCATTTAAATTTTTCAAAATACATTATACAAGGCAAAACTGGAAAAAGTCGAACTTATGAAATAAATAAATAAATAAATGAAATGAAGAATTTACCCGTGAAAATGGCGGAACTCCTGCACAGCTGGGAATGGAAGAAGACAATGTCAAGGGTTTAAAACCAGAAAATAGCGATTAAAAGCTGAGCTGGGTCGATTTATGACTTAACCTAAAACGCAGCAAAAATATCATGAAGAGTTCTGACGCCTGGCAGAAAAACGTGACTGTGAATTTCGTTTTGCTTTCAAGTTGAAAGATTCTTCGAATTGCTGGCTGAAAAGGAGTCGATTCATCATAAAAGATCATGACTAAAGGATTGGATGCATGGCAGGTATCACTTTGACTGAGTAAATAGTGAAATTTGTCAATAAGCATGCCCAGAAATGGGGAAATCGTTTTGATTGCGGCCTATAAATACCACACAAACTTTCATTCAAAAACATTCCTTGCTTTCTGATTTCTGACATTTTTAGAAAGAGCTTGCCACTGCAAATTTGAAAGCAAATATTGTGAATTTATGCTAGTTGTCTGTTCAAAGTGTTTTAATGAGTGCTGAGTATTCTCAGTTATAAATTATTGTGAGATTGTGATTTGGAGAATTTCTGCTTAAAGATACTGTTGGCTAAGAGCAACAATAGAAGACTTCTGGAGGGACATTACTGGAAAAGGAGCTTAAAACAGGCATGATAATGGATTTAAGTTTTAAACTTTAAAAGTTATTTTCCTTACTGTCTTATATTGCTGACTGTGTTAAACAGAAAATAATGAATTGTAGCAGTAATCAACTGTTATTAATAATCTTGAATGCATGATGAATAAAAGGATTTCTTCTTATGCATGGGAAAAAGATAGGAAATGACAATGTGGTTAAGGGAATTAGCTTAATACAGTTCATTATGTTCATTTTTAGTTTTAAAAGATTAAAATGGAATTGGGAATTTGAATAAAAGGAATTCAATGGATTAAGAATGATTTAGTAGAAATGGGAATTTTGAAAAAGAAAGGATTCTATTTGGTTATATGCATTGATAGGGAATAATATGCATTGCACTTCAAGACTGTCTTTTGTATGATAGTTGATTGGTAATAATAAATGATTATGCAAATATTTGAAGTTCTAAACTTGTATGATCTCCGTATATGGAGAATACGTAGAGTATGTAATAATTTCTAGGAACGAAATGATGTTTAAAATAAAGTGTAATCCTAGCTTGTGTTATTAGGTTAACATTAGGAAGCTCTCTCCTAGGATAAAGAATTCCGGAAACAGGAGATAGGATAGCAAACACTTGCTTAAAAACTCATTTCGAAAATCATTATAATAAATTCCCAGAAGATAGATGAATATATCACTATTGATCCAAAACACATATACTAGGTTGGGATTGTAAGGCACAAGAATCTAGTAATGTAGGACACAACACTATGCTCAGTTGGTTAACGAAATCGGTCACTCAACCAATCTCTTCGACGAAGGGAGGGCCATTCATTGAAAAATGAATGTGCGGGGGACCGCATTATTAGTCCGTGGTTGGCGGAAAAGCACCCGAGTGATATTTCTCCTCCACAACCTGACAACCGAAGAGCCAAGATTTGCAAGGGAAGAACCTGGACAATCTTATTTCTATTTGTGCAAAAGCTTTTAAAGCTGTGTATGTATTCTTATACTCTTATACTCTGTTATTCAAATGAAAAGTTAAAGTTATTTAAATTGGAAAAGTTTGAAATCATATTTAGATGTTGTACTTTATTTCAAAAAGAAAAGAAAAATTTTGTTATGTTGTTGTTTACTCGTTTACTTTGGTTAAAAGTTGTAAAAGATAGAAATTCTTTTTTTACGTAGATGTCGGGTCGTTACAGAGAGTTTGAGTTCTCACCATGAATTAACTCTTCTGTTTAAAGTGAATTCACCAACTCCTCAAAAGATGGCTTTATGCTAGCCACATTGAGACATGTGACAAACACATGAAAGATAGCGGGTAGTGCTTTCAATACAATGACTACAGGAGAGTCATCTGATAGGGTTTCCCCTAATAATTGTAGTGATGTCCTAATCTCTACAACTCTTTTGAAAAGTTCTCTGTTTTTTCACCATTTTGCATTTGCAAACAAGGGCTTGATTGTTTGGAGAGTTTGAGTTCTCACCATGAATTAACTCTTCTTGTTAAATTGAATTCACCAACTCCTCAAATGATGGCTTTATGCTAGCCACATTGAGACATGTGACAAACACATGAAAGATAGCGGGTAGTGCTCTCAAGACAATGACTACAAGAGAGTCATCTGATAGGGTTTCCCCTAATAATTGTAGTGATGCCCTAATCTCTACAACTCTTTTGAAAAGTTCTCTGTTTTTTCACCATTTTGCATTTGCAAACAATGTAGTTGACACTACAAATAAAGAATTTGATTATTATTTTTGGATTCATATATTGTCTTGAGATGGTCCCAAGCCTCTTTGGTAGTTGTGGCTATTTGGATGTGATGTTGAATGTCATTGGAAACATTGAACAAGATTACACTTTGGCCTTCTAATTGGTCTTATTATATTGGGTTTGCTTAGCTCCAGCTTGTGTAGGTTTGGTGGCTCTTCTAGAAACTGTATTCCACAAATCTTCAAACTCAAGTTGAATTTGGACCTTGGTTTATCAAGAAGAATAGTTATCATCTCTCAATAGTTGAGAGCTAGGAAGCATAATTTTTTGCATTGGAAGCCATTCTATAGGATGTGGGGGGGTCTTTATCTCTCCAAAAGAGAAGTTTGCCTTTATTTCTCTGGGACAATTTACAAGGTTGATGCCAGAGATTCATTGTTGTAGCTATTTTAGTCGTTAGATGCAATAATTGAGCATGATGACATTACCTGTAAATGCAAATTAGAGGCACTGTTTATTGAACGTTGCTTCTTTATTACAAAATCGAACAGATAAATGGCTTGTGTTTGGTTAATTTTTTTATTTATTTTGCTCCAAAAGAATAGTTTTTAAGTGCAATAAATGAAATTGATATATTTTTTGCGCTTTTTTTGAATAATAGTAATTATATAAATATGTACTTTTGTTTTAATTTTAACTTTAAGATATGAAAAATAATTATATTCTTCTCAACCCTAAAGTATTGCTTCGTTATATTTTGAACTTTAGAAAAAATGAGATATATTAAAAAGAACACACCTTTTATTTTGATTTCATATAAATACTCTTCAGGCAGTAGTGATGAAATTTGTTTCAGGTGTTTTACATCAATGGGGATTGGCGTAGGCAGAGAATGACTTAGGTTTGGTGAGAACATTTTCTGCTACATCCAACACACTTGTTCTGAACTTGTCTGTCTATTTTTTTAAAACAAAATTCATGTGTGCCAAAACTATTCATGCCTGGCACTGGGTAAGTGAGTATTTTGCTACAGTCTGCAATTGACTGTTTCTCATACAAGATAGAGAAAGCAGGGCAAAGATTCTTCTGTGATTCCTTCTGCAATGCATTGCTTCTCCCTTGTGTGGAATTCAAAGTGAATTTTATTTGGCTGCTTTTCCTTTTATTTGACTTCCCACAAACTTTGTCTCGTGTCTTGAGTGCAACAAGATTAGGCGACAACAAATTGTCATGTGGAGGCTTCGAACAGGGCGTTTAACTTCACTTTCCTTCATGTTGGTAAAGAGTTTTCCTGTAGGCTGCAGCGCTGGGCATTAATAACTGCTTTCTTTCCTTGCAGGGGCACCTCTTTGTGGCATGAACTTTTCTTTGTTAATGTCTATGAATTGCCTTAGCAAACTTTACTCTGCTCCACTCCACAGGATTTAATTCACAGGCTGAAGAAGAGATTTGCTTTGGTACCAAATTGAATCTCAAAGAGCAATGAGCAATGAGCAGTATTTTATTAATCATTAGTAGAGAATATGTACTTGGAAATAATTGGTTAAACACAATACCCTACCAAACAACCACCAGCAACTGATCATTTTGGCTTTCACATAATATGAGGGTATTGATCCTTGCATGTGAATGATAATAAAGGAACAATTCTGTCACTAAATGTGACAAAGCCAGAATTTTATCTCCACCTTAAATGGGCTTTCTGGTACCTTCTTGTGCATATCAGCAACATCTTGCTGAATCTGGTCACTACCTATGTCTAATGTAGAGTCCACTAAGAAACAACATTATTAGGTCATATCTAAAAATGTAAAATTGAAGTGGACTAGCCATGAGAAGGAAATTATTTTGGAAATTTGAATTAGATATTTAGTTGTATAGTCACGATACTCATTAGATAAGAATAATCTCCTGAATTTTAGTTTTAAATTTTGCTTGAATCAAGTAACCTTTCAATTTTGGTTTCAATTTGCAATATTTCAGTTGCTTGCAGGTTTTGCCACTTAATAATTAACTGATGCTGGTTGTTACCATGAGGCAGAATGGAAAGAACCTTTGAACCTAAAGAATGGATGGCTTCTATGGGGAGGAATAGGCATCATTATTGCAGCTTTAGGTGTTGGACTGACAGGAGTAGCTTTATCTGCTTTGAATGGAGAACCTCCACCGCGAGAGGTTTGGAAACAATTGTGAACTTTATGAAAGCTTTACAGCATATATTTTAACTTTAAATTTTCTTTATTGTGCAATAATAGCTTTTCCAACTACTTTTTCCCCTTTCGATCTTTGATTTGGATACTTTAGGAATTTATAATTAACATCTAAAAGTTAATTACATCGAGTGGGCCCTAGGGTGTACTTTAAGAAATGACCTCTTGGAAATTCTATAGAAACCCGGGTAAATCCAATACAATGAAGCATAATATTCTAATTGATTTTTTTTTCATATTGGAAGTCAAATTTTAGAGTGAATGACTATCTTTTTATCTTCTCCTCATTTTTTTGCAATTCAGTGAGTATTTTTTCTATTAACATATAGATATTATGTTGATTCAACATCTAAATTTTCTGTAACTTTTAAACAAATATCTTGAAATGAGGCATGTATAGAAAATAGAAAACAACCTCTTAACAAACTAAGGAGATTAGGGCTCAAATTTTATATAGAATAGTACAATGTGTTTGTTTTAAAGAATATGAAGTTCTTAACTTGAGGCAATTTTGTTTCGAGATCAAGAAAAATCTACCAAATATAGGTGAATTGCACACTTCTAAAGAACCTAAAAATAGCCAAATCTTGGGATGACAAAATATTTAAATTAGAATTGGCCATGCCAAAGAAACCTCCTTTCTGAACAAAACATTTTCTAAATCACATGACTTATGTTTAGTGCTCTATTCGATAAAATAAATACTTGAATTCATAATAGAGATGACAATGCATACTAGATACATGAGTAAAATCTCTTTATTTGCACATGAAATTATTACAGAAGACAACAAAAGATGGCCAGCCAAGGATCAAAGTTGATTCGACTAGATCATACTACTTTCCTTGACGATACACAATCTATTTAAAGGACCTGATGGTTGCCAAGAAGAACACAATCATCAAGCAACCAACGCTTATAACTACCTAAATTTGACAACCAATTAATACAAACATTTAATCGGATAACCAATTTTATCAAAACATAATAATAGACATTGTACACCGACTACATCATCCCCCCCAAAAGAAAAAGTCATTTTCCAGACAACAAGTAAACATCAAGTAACATTAGGCAAGACTTTCTAAATTGATGACAATATTATAGACAAGGACTTGTAAACAAACTTAGAAGTGTACTTTGCAAACTCAGACTTGGAGTATACTTGGTAATTCAAATGAGTGCAATGGGTATCAAGGGGTGGCGCCCCTTGCAGGGTCTGGGGGAGCACCCCATTTAAGACCTTCAAAATCACTTAGAACTTCATGGTGTACATCATTTTCATGATTTTTTAAGAGGAAAAAAACAATGTTGATGAAAAAAAAATTAGAGATTTTGGAGTGTTTAACCAATGCATGATGGCGACCAAGGAAGGAAGTTGTATGATGGTTGATGGCTGTACGATGGAGAATTTCTGACTTGGAAATTGCGTAATGCTTTATTTACAATGAACACCAAAACTAGATCGAGGCCATACTATATTTTGTGGAGATTGGCATACGATGCAAGGGATCCTGTGAATTGGCCATACGATGCCATTGATGTTGTGAACCGACCATACGTTGAATAAAATATTGTCTTTTCCATATGATGAAAAGGTGATGCTGAGTTGACCATATGATGAGAAAATGTCCTGGCCATATGCCATAATCAAGAACAAGCCATATGATGTAATGGAGCCGTACGATGTAAGGTAGTATTCCAGCAATGATTGACGTTATATGGTGAAGAGATTTGCACACACCATATGGTACCAACAAATAGATGATGGATGATGTATAGTGGAATTTTTTGATGCCATACATTGCAGGAGTAAAGGATGAATTCACCATATGGTGGAGTGGTTGGGAATGGGTTGTAAAATGTGATCATGAATATGTCGTATGATGTGCAAAGTGAAAGGGTGTATGGTGTGCCATATGAATGAATTCTTTAGTCATACCAGTTGCAAAGGCCATATGGCAATGGTACATGAGGACGCTTGAACATTTCTCCTCCAATCTCAAGATTTTAGTCTCTTGATGTACTCCCAACCCATTATCAACATATGGAATTATCATGGTGTGGAGAGTGCTAGAATCTCCATGCAAAACCTCATCCATATCCATGGCTTGAGCCTCCAATGGGCTCTCAGGTAACTCATGATCTGCATGAAGCAAACTATGAGTACAAATAGAAATTTCAGAATCATACCCCTCATCATGCCCATGCAAATTCGAGTGCTCCTCGTGCTTAACCATCACAAGAGACTCCTCACTCAAATCTTGAGTGTGAACGATAAAGACTTTACACTACTATCTTCTTCATGTGTTGTGGCTACTATAGATGTTTGAACTACTGTTGTAGATGATGAAGAACGAGCCAAACTCAATTCTACACAAAGCTCATCAATCTGAATTTTCGCTTTTTGAAGGGCCACTTGAGTGGACTCCAAGGAACCCCTAGTGTTCATAAGCTCGAAGGTAAGATGGTCAACTTCTTCCTCTTTCCCTCTCAATGCATCTGAATATATTTCAGTGAGGTTGAGGAGATGGTCACGATCTAAAAGAAGATGTAAATAGTTTGATTTCATTGCCACCAGGCCTTCTTTGATTACCTATAAACTAGCATGTGAAGATTCTTCTTTAATACCTTTTTGTCTTCTCTCAAGTTGAGCCTTGCAAAGGTGATCTTCAATCAGTTTGTGAATTCTATCATAATGTGTCAATGCTGCAACAATCTTATCTTCATTAACCTTCAATTGGTTCTCCAAATTATGTGGACTAGCGGCCTTATGAACAACTTCTGCTTCACATGAAGAATCATCAGATTGGTCTTGAAGCACTTGAGTCACACAAGTGTCTACTTCTTTGTCATCATCCTTGCACACTTGCCGATTTGGAACTAGGGCAGCGCTAGTCCCACACACAAAATCATCTTCAATACCATCATTAGGTGTTATAAGTTATAACACAAGAGGGCTCAATTTTCCCTTTGTACTTATCATCCAACTCAGCTAACTCATTGGATGATTTCATGCTTTTTTCATGTTGGGAAAGTGGAACAGCGTTAGAGTCGCACATGGAACTGTCAAAAGGAACCAATTCTTCACAAGATTTATCAATCACAATCTCCAAATCACCCACTAGGAGACTTGTGTAACCTTTACCTATAACATCGTCATTGGAAGGAAATGTAGAGTCATCACCCTCGACTGATTTGTAAGCTCTAATACAACTGCTAACAATGTGCCCATCAATAGGTGTTGACCCATGAAGTGTATCACGTTGGAATCCAACCTCGTTGCTTGCTGCAACATCTTCCCTATGATTGAAAAATTCATTTCCAGTTGCAGGTTGCTTCTCGGATGTGGCTGCAATAGATGTTTGGTTTTTTTATTTACTTTCCTCATGAACACCTATATGCTGCAAGTCACAAACCAAGGTTTCTTCTTCCTTATCCAAATGTTTTGGTTTTGCAACCATCCTTAAATATGTTTTTTTTTTTTATGTTAGGGTCCTTCATTAACATGTACAAATCCTGCATAAGCTCAAACATAGATTTATCGGTAGCCATCTTTAACTTTGTTCTGAATTTTTATGATTCACCCAACAAGATGGCAGGATAAACTGTGCTCTGATACCACTATAATGTCCCACCCTAGTTGGAACAATTTTTTGTGTGTTTTGATGTAGTTTTGAAATGTACTTGCAATAGTTTTGAGTAGACAAATGAAATGCAGGAAATAAAGAAATGTGCGGCGATTAATCAACTTAGGAAACATACAATATTCAGAAATATAAAATGCTGAAAATTCTAGATTTCAACTCAAGGAAAAATATACATTTTTGCTCAGAACTAAGAGCAACCTAGATGCATAAATGTCATTACATATCTAGACATACCCATAAAATGTTATTGATAGTTGTAGGTCTGATCACAACAAACCAGCAAGCTAGCACTCACAAATTTGCTCATAAATCATCAAACTCTCTTTTCTCCAACCTGAAACTGACATGCAACCATGTAGCAACCCTAGGTGCCACAATGGAGGTGATGACAGCTTGAAACCCTAGGTGACTTGCCAAGGAAGAAGCCCACACCCCTGTTGTAGCTGAAAGGCCTTACTGGAGGTGTATGGCCAGTGAAGGAGTCACCAAATATGTAATATTTTTCTGTTTTTGGAATGCTGCAAATACCTCACAAATATGCTGTCAAAATATCTCCTCAATCTACAATGCAACTCAAGTATATTATTGCCAATGAAACCCACGATCATATTTATGGCACCAGTAAACCCTCAGGAAACCCTCACGCCCAAACCAGCAATGATTACTTATACATCAGCAAGTAAATCCTTCAAAATTGAACAATAAATCTTCCTACTTCCTGTTAATCCATCAAACCCTGAAAATGGAATTCTTCCCTGTAAATCGTTGAAGCTCAAATATAATCCTTGGACGAGATTATCCAATCAAGTGCTCTTGGGTGATCTTCCACACCTGCAAACACTGCCCTCTTTGAGGGGATTTCGTCCTCAAAAAGCTATGGATTTCACAACCAACAAACCCTTGCTGAAGCTCTTCTCAAATTTTGTGCAAACAAGAATAATAATATTGAATATGCAAAATGAGCTCTCAATGCCTTTTTATATATTTCCATGCCCAATTCGCATTTAACTTTCATTTCATTTAATTTACTTTATTTCCCACCATTCATTCTTTTAATTTGGCGCTATACTTTATATTATAAAGTGTACTTTAAAAAATCCCGTATATCCCCTTAATAATAAAGTCCCTTTTCATATATTTTAATAATGCATAAAGTTAAATTATTTAATTTAATTTTATTATTTGATGTTATTAATATTAAATGCATAGGACCAATATTAACCAATATAACTCCAGGATATAATTACGCCATCATGCCAAATATGGTAATTCTGCCAGCAGACCATACCCATGAAGTAAGTATGAGCAACACATCCAAGTGACTCACTAAAAATAGTAAGTGTGCATCAAAGTGTTCTAAATGGCCTTCGGAAGGCACACCACAAATAAAATGGGACACTGAGTTGAAGAGTTCTGAAATAAGCATCCAAATGCATGCTGAAGAGCCATAGATCACCCTCAAAGGGCCTGTTGGCGTAACAATTAGCACCTCTGGAGTGTGATTTGGTATAGACAGCTATGCATAGTGCGTAATGACTGCTCTTCAAATTAGGAGGGGAAGCTCCCTCTTGTGCTGATATGCGTTGAAAAATAAAGTGTTCTAAATCCTATCTTTTTCGACTCAGCTGAAAGAGGCATAAGGTTAAGGTAACCAAGAACGTTGCAGCTAAGGATTTTCTCTGGTTTTGCAGATCCTAACTACAACTAAACTAAATGCTTTAATCTATCCAATTCTCCTCAAGAAAACAGAGCACGAGGAAAAAGGAGCAGGAATGGTTTTACAATAATCTTTAAGTCAGGATTTCCAAGGAGATGACGACACCTATACGAGGCGTAGGCTGAAAGAAAGATTATTAGCACACAATTAAACGACAATCTTCACTTCTAAATTCCCAAGGAGGTGACAACACCTATTTGAGGTGTAGATATGAAACAAAGATTGTTAAACATAACATAAGATAGCCAACTAGGACATCAAATTGCATTGGCGAGACATGCATACAATAAACGATCAAACTAGCCACTCCATTTAACTAAGGTGAACAAGTACCATAATAATAACATTCAAGTAAGGCTGCACAACTATTTATTATCACAATAAAAGTTCTTTGAACAGATAGAAAATAGCAATACTACAGTTAAGGTTGCTTAGCATGTATGCTATCACGTGCAAAAGTTAATTACAAATGAGCAAAGAGCTCTTATTTATAGACATCAAAGGTGTAGGGAACCCTAAAATCACCTTGAGTCAACTATAGTCTTGCAAGCATGCAAGATCTTATTGCTAAACCTTAAATAAATGAAACTATACAGTTAACTGGAAAACTACCATCAGTTAACCGATATAAGACTAAACTAAATGGACATGTGTAACATGCATGTCCTTATTGGAATGAAAACTAAATGAAAACTCCAATTGTTCATTGATGATTCCAAGACAAACATAGCATGAAAGGTGGAACAGTGAGTTAACGCAGAAAGAAGCATCAAGTTAACCGCTGTGTCTGATGTCTATCCTTAAAAGGTGGGATGTCCTGATCTGGAGTTCACTAGCCACGATCTCGAGCAAGTAACCCCTCCACGAGGTTGTTGATTGCATCACCATCTGGAGCACCGATACTTTGTCGTAGCACACGGTGTCTTCGCAGCATCTCCTTACCGCTTGTGATTTGACTTTGAAGTTCTCCTCTACTCTTAACTGCCTCATTAAATAACGCTAACATGATTGTAAGTTGATCTAACTTACAGCCAACGGAATCCCCACTGAAAATACCATGGTGAGCACTTGCAACTTTGATTGAACATCAGTAAGCTCAACGTACTCACCACCCTCACACTAATACTGGCAAGGAACTCAGGACACGAAAGTTCTCACGAACTGGAGTGCACTAGTCACGTGTTCTCTGCTCTCATCCAACTCTGAAGCATAATAATTATTCATTCCCTACTATTCTAAGGGCAACGCTTTCCTACTAAAGAAGATGAGCTGGATTCGAACCGGTCAAATTGAAGCTCCCTTGCTCCTCAACCTTTCTGTCGTCCTCCTCATCATAGTGTCGGTCTGTCATCCTCCTCATCATAGTGTCGCCCTCCTCGTCATAGTCCTCTTGGAATCAATAGCATTTTGTTGGAACACGTCCTGTCTTTTCACTCTAGTAGTCTTATGCATAGTTAGTACTATAGCCCCAATCATGGCTACTTACAGAATGGGACTAGAAACCAAGAACCAAAATTACTGCCTCTCCAAACACAATTTCATGAATTGATTGCTACAACAAGAGATTCTTCCTTTTCATGAATTGATTGCTAAAATTCTTCCATAATGTCGTGTAGCAATTCGGGTTCATCTATCCTGTATTTTTGCCTTGAAGATTAATTGTGTCCTCCAAGTAAAAATAGCTTCTTTATCTTCTTCGTCGGTGACCGAGTCATATGTTGTCCTCAAATGAGAGATCATGATTTCATCTCTAGGTCTGTCAACCGCCAAATTTTGCTCCTCATCCTGGATCCGTAGATGGAGTTCGCGGGCGTTGTACCTCAATTGATATAACTCTGTGAGTACAAAGCGGCCCCTTGTGACGAACTCTTCTTCCCAATCTATCAAACGCTTCCCATATACAACCAGTTGATTAAGTTGATTCTGCTCTACTGGTATCTCTAGCATCTGTGGGAGTGAGGTGGTGACATTTTCAGTTCTATGCATGAGGTTAGAGATATATTGACGAAGTTGTTGGATTTCAGCCTTGAGGGTTGCTTTGTCTTCCCCGTCTTTTATCACCCTATCCTTTATGCTATTCGTTGCAACTTGAAGGAAATCAACCTCTGTTTGGCATGTGCTTCTATCAAGGTTGACCTTTATCACGTCGAAGTCTTCAACTTCTATGTAACAACCTATTTGGGCTACAGTTTAATAATTCAACTATCAACCAACTTTCAACTGTATTGCAACTAACTTATTTTCGAAACTAGGGTTTCCAATTGATTTCAATAAGCAACTAATCTTGCAAGTTTTTAGTTTCAGCTGAAACGAAGGAAACTAACTGTTTCCTCCAACCGTTTCACGGATGAACAATAACTAAATAACTGTCTAACTAGGGTTTCATCAAGCATAATAACGAACTAAAGAGTAACTGTTAGGGCATCATTAACTAACTTCCATTCATAACAAGGTAATGAAATCAACTGTCAATCTTTTCCATTCAAAATTACTTTGAGCAATACATTAATAACATAACAGTAAATGTAGCATAAAAAGTACTCAAATGAACATATATTGTACCTGAATTAGCGGAAGTAACCCCTTATGCAGACATCATTAAACTGAAATGCTGATCATCATTACTTGAGAAAAGAGAAATATCATCAAGGGCTTTACCACCCAACCAAGACCTACTAGTCTCCGGAGTTTCTTCAACTGAAGAACCCGCCCTTCACGAGGGTAATCAACATGGATCAAATTATCATCATGCCTCTGAGCCTGGTGTCAAGGACCTCTACCTCCTGATCGACCTTACTAAGGGTACCTCCCAACTAGAAAGGTCACTCTGATCAGTGGTATATCCGGTACTTGATAGCTGACAAATGTTGAATCTAGCATCGTACCTTGGCCAAGGATTTTAATATTTTCTGGCACTCCTGTGCCGATGTCTCTGGTACTACTGTACCGACATCTCTGGCACTACTGTGCCGTCAGCACTCTTACCCTTGCTTCACATGATAATTCTCATATTAAGTCTTAATTTTACCATATCTGGTTCGGTTATCTTTCTTCTCTTAGCTTGAGGTTAAATCTTGACTCTAAGATTTAATGTTTACTGGAACTAGGTTTGGTTTCACATCTTGCTTAAGGGTTATGTTGTTGTCCTTTTAGAAGGAGAGGAACTCATCTCAATAGCTTATTCCATTTGAGTAATCGTATTATGCTATTCTCAAATTTTGAGATGAGAGATTAAGGAGTCTTATCTGACAACAAGGATTCAGTGTTAGTATTACAATGTCATGAATTCAAATCTTCTAGAATCAAGGTACGACAATTAATTTCGGACATATAAGAGAATCTTGACTCATTGTCAATTCACATCATTAAAGACCATTCGGTCTACCTAACACTTTACGAAAAAAGATGAGACTTGCCCCTTAAGATGGTTTCAACCTATGTTCCACCGGCGTCGGGGACGGGGGGACGTCGAGACGCGGGGACGGGTTTCCGGGACGGGGGGACAAAGGGGCCTCAATTTCGGGACGGCGGGGGGACGGCGGGGGGACGGCGGCGGGGGGACGGGAGGGGGGACGGGGTGTATATACTATATACTATACATATGGTACTTAAAATGCTAGTTATGAAAAGATGTATAAGACTATTAAGAAGTAAAATAGCAAAATTGAAATACTAAATTAGTACTTGAACATTGAACATTGAATATTGAAGTTTTCAGTATCGAATGATGAATTACTAATTAGAAATTAGAATAGTAATACTCAATACTACAATGTAACAATTGTTGCATCGGCAAATGGAAGATTTCTATTATATTATATCAAAAATATCTGATTATAAAGATGATTACAATGAGTAGCATGATTATATGATATCAAAACAAGTACAAAATAAAAATGTCAAAATGACAAAATGTAGTGAAGGAGGCAGAGGCCTCTAATCATCCCTCGGGAGGTCGGCAAACTCCTCATCACTAGAACCACTGGACTCCTCAAGGTCAAGATCCGCCAAAGGAACACCAACCAACCCTATATCTGAAGCATCCTCATCCTCATCAATCTGTGATGGCTCCTCTGGCTCTACATCCCATCGTGCTGCTGGGCTCTCCTTGTACACACGTGTCCTGCGGTCAGTGATACGCAAGGCACTATGTACAGCCACTAGCTTCTCTGCTCTCTTAGAGGTAAGTCTATTCCTCTTAAG
Source organism: Sequoia sempervirens (assembly GCA_007258455.2). NCBI lineage: Eukaryota > Viridiplantae > Streptophyta > Pinopsida > Cupressales > Cupressaceae > Sequoia > Sequoia sempervirens. The sequence goes on along the minus strand of VDFB02166346.1, from coordinate 918 downwards.
AGAGTGGATGAAGCTATAAGTAGACCAGTTCCTCTCAGAAGCTGAAGAACTAGAAACCTGGGACAGCAAACGAATGGCTAGTGTGGTAGTCAGTGATTTCGGTCCATGACAAGTCCACCACAAAATCGTATCCTCCTGTGCCATAGTTCTTATGTCCGCCTTTGCTGCAGCCTTATAACCCCTAAGAGTAGCAAATTTCGTCCACTCAGTGCGAATGGTGCCAGCAGCTTCAACATCATACATCCTATCAATGCATTTGAAGAACCCTTCCTTCACCTCATCATCCTGAATCGGTGCAACTCTCCCAGGCCTAGGCATGTACCACTTCGGATTCAATGCATAAGCAGCCATGTGCAAGGGAGTGTTTAGGCTGTCCCATCTACGCTGAATAATAGGCTGAATGTAAACATTGTAGAACGCTAAAGTGGGGTCCTTCTCTGGCACAACTGCCCTCATCTGACCAAGCATAGAATCAATGCACTCATACACCTTCCCAAGGTTAGGTGCATCCCCATCCCCATATCTGATGACCTGTACAACTGGTGTAATGATGGTGACAATATATTTTGCATCATGCTAAAATGCATCACTCTTCACTATCTCCTTCACCCTCTTCCCCTGCTCTGTCCTGGACCCATCCCAACGATTCCAGTCTTGTGTCATAACCATGACTTGCAGTGGCTCTTGCAACTCAAGCATTCTCTCCAAAAGAATGAAATAGGATGCATATCTGGTCTCAACTGGGTTCAAGAACTCCTTCTTCGCGAAGCTCCTGAAGATGGCATGTGAAGTGTGGTGGTTGCAGATATACATCTGCACATCTCTAGCATTGCTGACCACTCCTCTAGTCCACTCAATCTTCCCCATGTCCTTGAGTGCATTGTTCATGGCATGCACACAACATGGAGTCCACCAAAT
>VDFB02166345.1:0-18109 GCA_007258455.2 Sequoia sempervirens | reverse complement strand
AATGTCCCTGTCATCACCAAACAACTCTTGTAACACCAACACTCACACAATCTACTGAATCAACTCATTCCCAAAATTGTGATAGCGAATCTGATGCAACCACATGATTGGAAAGCCATTACCTATTGCTTCCCGTTGTGCCACTCTAATACCCCATGTCTCCAAAACACTACAAGTCTCCAAGTCCTAAATCAAATGATAATCATTATAAGAGAGCAAAGTAGAAGACCTGCCAAACTCGAAATCATCATCTGAGGTCAGAATCAAATCATATCTGAGCTGACTAGAACACTCCTTATTCCATCCACCTCTCTGTGTCATCAAAGTCATCATCAAATCCTGAACATGTGGGCTGAAGTCAAACTGATGAGCATACCTCAAGATGCAACCAAGGTGAAACTCTCCTGACTGAGCCAATGGAATACCCGAATGATCAAGTGTATTCCATCCATTATTGCCATCCTCAGAAGAAGGCTCACAACTCATAATAGGATGAGTTGGTTGTGCAACAACATCATCATGGATGCTATCTATTTCCTGGCAAGGTGTTGAATCAATACCAAAACCCAATATGCAAGTCCTAGAAGGAATCATCTCCTTCTGATTCAACTGACCAATGTTAACCTCTAGAGTACCGAAGAAGATACTAGTACTCAGAACTCCACTAGCACCTGAATCTGTTGCCGACACTAATGTGTCTACACCACCACCTAACACTGCATTTGTATCCTAAGTGTGAACACTAGGTGAACTCATACTGCTATCATCTACAAGTGTCCTAGCTACCCAGAAGGAATGCTCTGAATCCTGAACTGCTAACTGAGTGCTCACCAAAGAATCCCTAGTGACCATAAGCTCCTGAGAAAGCATATCAACTTCCTCCTCTTTCCTCATCAGGCATCTGAATAGATCCCAACAAGGTTAAGAAGGTGGTCACGTTTTGAAAGAAGGTGTAAATAACTTGATTTCATCCCTCCCATGCCTTCTTTGATCTCCCGCAAGCTATCATGAGAAGACTCTGCCACAACTCCCTTTTGTCTTCTCTCAAGGTGAACTGCCCAAAGGTGATTTTCAATCATCTTATGCATCCTATCATGATGAGATAGAGCTGCCATGATCCCATCCTCATTCACCTTTAGCTGGTTCCTCAAACTGTGTAGACCATGCAAAGTATCTCTAGCTTTAACCTCGCATGAAGAAGCCTCTAATTGTGCCTGATATTCTTTTTCCGCAAAGTCCTGAATGCTCTCATATTGATTTGCAAGTAGGTCAGCACCAGTTCCATCTATCAAATCAGCAGTGCCTTGAATAGGTGTCTGAAAATGAGAGGACTCATGCTGCTTCCTGTCCTCATCATCATCTTGCTCAATTGAAACATCAGATGATTGCATGCTATCCTCTTGAAAAGAAGATGAAACCATAGGTGAAGTATTATTATCCTTACATTGTTCAACCAAACTTCTTAACAACTCATGTGCCATGGGTGACACATCTTGCTCACCTTTCCAAACAGCCCATAGGTCATTTGTCACGAGCTTAGAAATAGCATTATCCTCATACAAAATTGAAGACATGATGGATTGCATTGAAGTGAGCACGCTACTAGGATGAACCTCATTGATAACATTCCAAAATATATGAAACATCTTGTGAATGTCATCAACACAATCCGTGGATAACATAATGTTTTCAAAATTGAACTTTGCAAATACTTCAAGTAGTTTTACCCTCTTAGAAAAATAAGGGTTTTTGATGTCATCCAAACCTTTGAAACTTTCCACCATGATTTGAAGTACCTCTTTCATAATATGGCTATCATAAGGATCAATAGGAGCTGTTATCCTCATAATTTCACTAATGCAAGAGATGGCTACAAGTCTTACCACCTCATCATGATGTCTCATAAGTTGTGGCTTAACCAAGCAATGCACTGCTAGAGACAAAGCTAGTTCCACAACATCAGAATGTGACTGATCAACTATGCATAGACAAGTCTCTAACTCCTCCAAAGTGCTTAGAAGAACCTCCTTTTGCTGAGATAGATGTTCTAATTTCTTCCCTTTATTATAAATTCTTTCTTCCAAATCCCTTTCACCTATTAAAGCCATGTTGGTAGTTGAAACTTGATCTTGAAATAACCCAATCAGGCTAGCAGGAAACCGCTCTAATACCACTATAATGAGCCTAGCTCAAACTGATCACAATTTTCCCTAATTTGTTGTTTGTAATTTTGTCAAACAATTCATGTGTAACATTGTAACTTGCTGGTCTGAGTGCATAAAATTTTTCCCAATGATATCCAATGTATTTACTTGCAAAAGACTTCTATGATGTTTAGACAATATCCTAGATGCAATGCAGATTTCTTTTTGTATTTTCAAATGCAATAGATGAAGTTTCATGAGCTAAATATGCAGCTACAGGCAATAGGAATTATGTCAAACAGTTGGCATACATCCTCTTAAACATTCAAATAGACAAGAATGCAATAGAGAACTTCCAACTTCAGATTTATTATTGACAATGCAACCTTCTACAATGAAGATGAAATGGCCAATACTCTTGGCTTACATATGAATAAATACTTAAGTCTGATATAAACTGTCACCTACAATAGTACCATCTAAAATGCATCTAAATAACATGAAATATCATGAAATAACACAATGGAACCTGAAGCTTGATGGCGCCTTGAATTTCCAATGAACAAGCAATAAATATCTTGTGCGTTGAAGACCTTGGAAAGCCAAATTGATTTTTTGAAGAAATCGCCCTTGTTCTGATATGAATGAAGAAATAAAATAATTTGCAATGAATCCAAGCCCTCAATAACTCCAAACACCATCAGCAATGACCAATGAAGGAAGCGCCTCAATCTCCAAGAAGAATCGATGCATATATGAGCTCTAATGAATAAAAAGAGGTCTCCAATGGCATCCCTGTTTACTTCAGACTTAGCTTCAGAATTTGTGCAACTAAAATCTGTCCTTTCCTTCAAATAATCGATGCCACAAATACCAATCTTCAATGCAAATCAGCTCCTATAATAATAGTCTTCAAAATTGGCCCTTGGCCACAAATTTTGCCCAATGAAGTGATCAATCTCAGTAATACATCAGCTGCTGAAATAATTTCAAAGCAACAATACATCAACTGTTGCAAGTACAATAATACATCAGCTATTGTACTCAAATAATCTCCACAGTGAAGCCCATAATTAGCAATAGTTCAGCTGGTTTCTCATAGCCTCAAAATTGCATAACCAATGAGGGTTTTTGTCCCCAAAGGTCCTCCAATGGCTGAAACCCTAGCTGGCTTCTCCACCACCAAAATTCATTAATTCAAACAACAATTCTTTGATGATGAAACAATGGCTGGCCTCACCTATTTATTCTTTTTGACCAAGAGGTCGGCCCAAAATCTAGAAGCTTCTAGAATATTATTTTATTTTTATTAAGTGACTTTATGATATATTATTTTATTTAAGTCACTTTATTAAATTAATTAAATATAAAATTACCTTTTAATATTTATTTATTTGATAACTTTATAAATAATTAACTTAATACCACCTTTTAATTTAATCAAAATAATCAATTAGTCATCCTTATAAAATAATCATTATTTTGGACAACTTAATTAATTAGATTAATTAAATCAAACTACCTCCAAAATGGGGACATTACACAAGTACAACAATCATCATAAGCAAGCTTCAAATGTAAAATCAAAATTGAAGCAACAAACCATTTAAAACAAAATCAAAGTCTTGATCACTCGCAACCATGTCAATCAACCTTATATCAATAGCCTATCAATTAACTTATCAAACCATCATCCTATACAATGCATGTCGTAGGATATATCGTTCCGACAATGGGCATCATTTTGGATATCACCTTGGATTCTTATCGTATCAAAACACATCCCTTTGGCTGAAGGAATGAAGAACATTGGCTTGTTTGCATACTTGATCTTTTCTTTTGATTTATCTTATTGTGCTCATTCCAAGGACCTCTCGATGATATTGAAACAGAGGATTTTGAGAGATAGGAATGGGGCAATGATCATTATCCTTTTTTTTGTTATGCTTGTTGGACATTCTTGTAAAATAACTTGGTGAATACTTGCTTTGTTAGGTATGTCCTAGCACAATTTATGTAGGTCAAGTGTGAACAAGAATACTCCTATCTATTTTTTGAGTTAAAGTCCATCACACTGGGTACAATGCAATCCTAGTTCTTTATACCTTGATGCATCGTATCTATGTGTGTAATCAAACATAAGGTAAGTAGACCTTTTAAAATCCCAATCCTTGATAAGCAAATCATCATCACCATCTCTAATAAAGTTTTATCAGATCATGGACTTGTTGGATCCTCTTGTCATCATCTCACTTTTGCGCTAACATAACATTACCAATGCATCCATCATGCATCCATCCTGCATCTACAAACTGTCAGCATACCACATATCATTCATATCATACATAATAGGAAATACCGATCATTTCACATGCATTTTCATCATCATAATATAGATCTGTTAGTCTAAGCATCTGCATAGAACATCCATTGCATAATCATAGCATATCACATCATCCATCTCATCCATCATCACATCATATCATCATTTAAGTTGTTTAAGATAATATAGATTTGTTATTCTAAGCATCTTAAAACCATCTCATTTACATCATCATCCATAACCATCCATTTTGAACCTCTTTATCGCAAGATCAACCCACAAATTAAATCTTTTCACTCGATCTCTTAAGGGGGCAATGTACTAGTGTACTTCTTTATGCTATGGCATCTAAAAAAATTAGAAAATTTTTCAATTTTGATCATGGAAAGTTTATTCTTTGAACCAATGTAGCAAGTACATTGCTTCAAAGGGGTAAAATGTAGACACATAAAATTAGCATTATGCACTTAGTTCATATTCATCCACTTATTCATAAATCAAATTCACATTAATCCACTCATTAGGTAAATCAGGTTCATTTAATCTCTAAGGATTATCCACTTAAATTGAATAAATTAACTTTATTTAATTTAGGCCTATCATTCCCTCTTTGATTAAATAAATCAAGACTTTATTTAATTAAATCCCAAAAGTCATATTTCTCCCTCTTGATTTAAATAAATCAAAATATTCAAGCCAAATGGGTCAAAATCAAGTAATCATCACCTAAGCTATTCTAATCCTGATTAATCTAGTCTAATGCATGTCACATCCTCTAGCTTTTCCCACTTGCACCAATAAATCAATTTATTGATTTATTAAATCAACATTTTTCATCAACATGGCATCTTTGATGAATATTCCCTCAAGTTTGAATTCAAAATCAAGTGGATATGTACATCTAACAAAGCATTTATGAGCTCTTACATGACTCTTACATGTCCCTTGCACAAGTTAAACTCAGCATTAACTCTCAAATTCAAATTTGAAATCTCCCTCTCTTGGGCACATTGGCGAAAACTTGCGCATTCCTCAACCTATGACAAGTTGACAAATGGCCTCTTTTCATTGGCTTGTTTTTTATCCCACATTGCTCTCTCATAAGCACTCTTAGCATTTGAGAATCTACAAATAGAGGCCTCATCCTTCAACAAATCCTCCACAGTCTCAAGCACAAATGCATCATTGTCATTTGAATCCATATCATCTTAACATTCCATATCATTCTTTATAGCATTTTTATCATGGAGCTTAAGCAAGGATTGGGAAAGGGCCTCTTTCCATAGAAGCACCAATTCACTATGGGATAGGTTTGAGCATGCTTAGTCCTTTTGGCATTTGATCACTTTGTTTGTTTAGCATGATTCAATATCTCATATGGATGTTTGATAATTTGCCATGTTTTAAAGTGCTAATCATGCTAATGTGTATGTGTTAGTTTTAGCCATTTGTAGATTTTCACCATCCATAGAAATAATGAAGGTTCTAACCATTTTTCTAGAAATGATGGTGCAGAAAAGAAAGTTGGAAAAAAACCCATTATTTGCAGGTATTGTGGAGGTGGGAATCACATGGAGAAATTTTTTTGAAGAAGAGGAGCAATGAAACACAACAATATAAGCCTAGGAAAGAAAGGTTTAAGGATGGAAAGAAGGATAAACATAGCTTTGTAGCCATCTCCCTAAATAGGCAAGAGAAATCAAATGAGGAGGTAATTGCTACACCCAAGAGTAAATCTAGTGTTAAGGGGAGATACTTTGCTTCAGATTCTAATAAAGAATGGATTTTAGATTTAGGGGTTTCATCTCACATGACTGGGGATAGATCTTTGTTTATTGATTTTTATAAAGGGAAGAATTCAGATCAAGAAATTTCTATTGGCAATAAAATGAAACTTCCAGTTTTGGCAATAGGGATTGTTAATGTAACAAATGGGTCTTTGAAAAATGTTTTACTGGTTGAAGGATTGAGGGTGAATCTTATTTCAGTATATAAAATAGTTCAAGTTGGATATGAGTTTGTTGTTACTACTGATCAAGTTATTGTTAGAGATAGAAAAAACCCAAGCAATATAATTGCTATTGGTAGAGTTGACCATGAAGAGAATCTATTTAAATTTGTTGGGTTTGTTGATGATAAATACACACTCTCTCATGCTTTTATTGCTCAGACTAATTATATGTCAAAACTTTGGCATGCTAGACTTGGACATTTAAATTATAGAAAATTATAAAATATGGTTAGAGGATTAACAAAAAATTTAGCTTGTGAAGGAATGTGTGAAGGTTGTGTGTTAGGGAAACATCATCGAGAACCTTTTGATTTAGGTAAAGCATGTAGAGCTAATCATCCACTACAACTCATTCATAGTGATTTATGTGAACCAGACTATCATTCACTTTCAGGTGCCAGGTACCTTCTCACTTTTATTGATGATTATAGTAGGAGAGTATGGGTTTATTTTCTTGAAAGGAAAAATGAAGTAGTTGAAGTGTTTCAAAAGTTTAAGGCATTAGTTGAAAATCAAAGTGGAAAAAGAATTAAATGCTTAAGGATGGATAATGGGAGTGAATATTGCAATTATGCATTTGAGTCATTTTGTGAAAATTATTTTATTAAGGTGCAAAAATTAATTCTTTATACTCCTCAACAAAATGAGGTGGTTGAACGAATGAATAGAACTCTTTTAGAAATGAATCATTATATGTTGCATTTTAAAAAAATTCATAATAAATTTTGGGGTTTGGCTATTTCTTGTGTTGCACATATTATAAATAGAATCCCCACCAAAGCTCTCACCAATATCACCCCTAAAGAAGCATGGAGTGGTAAGAAACCTCACATTGGATATTTTAAAGTATTTGGGTGTATTGCTTGGGCACACATTCCTAATGCAAAAAGGGAAAAGTTAGAACCAAAGATTCATAAGTGTTTGTTTATGGGTTGCAATGAAGAATCAAAGGCTTATAGGTTATATGATTTGACAACAAAAAAAAAATTGTTAGTAGAGATGTAAATTTTGATGAACATTCACAACTTCCAGCCACTTCTTCTCACTCTACAACAACAAATGCTATCTATATAAATGAAGATGAAGTGTTTACTAATGGAACAACTAATGCTTGTGAGCAGCCATTTTTTGTAGGTAGTGATGATGAAGAAGATGAAATTTCAGCTAGACAAAAGACAAGGAGTGTTGAAGAAATCTATATGCAAGAGGCCCAAAGAACCAACAAAGGAATGGCAGTGCTCTCATGGCCAAAGTATTACAACTAAATGACCCAACCTCATATGAGCAAGCTAGAGGGAAGAAAGAATGTGAGCAAGTTATGAAAGAAGAATATGATGCTTTGATGAAAAATAAAACTTGGAAAATTGTGTCACTTCCCCAAGGTAAGAATGATATTGGTTGCAAATGGGTTTATAAAAAATTAAATTAAATTAGATGGTGCTATAGAAAAATTTAAAGCTAGATTGGTTTCTAAGGGATTCAATCAAAAAGAGGGTGTTGATTATGAAGAAACATTTGCTCCTATCATTAAAATGAATACAGTTAGAATTATTCTTTCTTTGATTGCAAGTCTTGGGTGGCATATTCATTAAATGGATGTAAAAAATGCTTTCTTAAATGGAGATTTATATAAAGAAATATATATGGATCAACCATTAGGTTTTGTAGATCAACAACATCCTAATCTTGTTTGTAGATTAAAGAAGTCACTTTATGGACTTAAACAAGCACCAAGAGCATGGAATGAGAAGATTGACATGCATTTTCAGCTTCATGGGTTTAAAAAATAAAAATTAGATCCAAATCTTTATGTGAAGAAAGTGCAAAATAAAATTATTCTTGTTGCAATTTATGTGGATGATTTACTCATAGCTGGACCAAATATTGGGTTAATTAATGATTTGAAATTAGATCTATATTTTCTTGGCTTGCAAATTAGTAGGCTTCGTGATGGGTTTTTTATTTTTCAAACAAAATATGCTTTGGATCTTTTAGAAAAAATTAAAATGCTTCAATGCAAACCATCCCCTACTCCTTTCCAATCTGGAGTTAAGCTTACTAAGGAATGCACCTCCAAGAAGGTGGATGGTACTTTATATAGACATCTTGTTGGTAGCTTGGTTTATCTAACCCATTTTAGACTAGACATTTGTTTTGCATTCAATATGCTATCTAGATTTATGCAGGAACCAAAAGAAAGTCATTGGTTCATTGCCAAAAGAATTTTGCAATACATTCATGGAACCGTTTACTATGGCATACATTATAGTTACAAGTCCTTAGTTTCTTTGATTGGATTTATAGATTCAGAGTGGGGAGGTGATATAGATGACAAAAAATCTATTGGTGGTTATATTTTTCAGCTTGCATCAAGTCCAATTACATGGAGGAGCAAAAAACAAACAACTACATCATTGTCCTCATGTGAAGCAAAATATAGAGCAAAAAAAGAAGCTGAAAGGAAGCAGTTTGGATTCACAACCTTTTATTTGAGCTTGGTTTTGTTAGTGTTCAGTGACTCCTTTATATTGTGATAATCAAAGTGCTATACAAGTTGTAAATAATTTTGTTTTTCATGCTAAAATAAAACACATTGAGATTGATGTTCACTATATTCGGGATCTTGTTCAAACCAATTTTGTTAATCTCCAATTTTGTCCAAGTGAAGACCAAGTAGCTCATATATTTACTAAGAGTATGCTTGAGGCCAGATTTATGAAATTATGGGGTATGCTAGGCATGATTGAGGTGAACATTAAGGGGAAATAGTAATATAATGTTCCCCTTTTGAATTTTCTTTGTATTCTTCTAGCCAATCTTAAGGGGGGGTGTTAGGAATAATTAAGATTGTCTAGAAAATAAAAGAATATTTCTAGAGTCTTCCTTGAGCTGCTTTTTGAACTAAAAACATTTAAAAAAAGAGAGTTGTAAAAAAAAGTTTCTAGATTTTAGAGTTTTCTAAAAAGCAAGAAGCTTCTAGGCTTCAAAGATTTAATAGCTATATATATGTGTGTGTGATTGAGGACAACTATTGTACACAATATTTTTTAATTGAATATATATATATATATATATATCTTTTTCAACTCTGCTTTGCCCTATTTTTTATTTATTTATTACTGTTGTTATATTTTTATTTATTTGGAGCTATTTTTATAGGTATGCTCAGCCGCCACTGTTTTACTGTTAGCTTGTGTAATAGGGACATTATGATTTTGAGTGGGTGCTTTACAAAAATAAACCTATTCTACATATGTGCTAGGGTTTAGATTATAAGGGAAAAATCTACAGATGTCGTAGGGTTTAGGATTTGTCAGAGGATTAAAATATAAATCTAATCAAAGTTTAAACATACTCGAGGTTGAAATGTCTGTGGACAAATAGACCTAAAAATATGAAGGTATTAAGATACCTTGGAATCTAAAAATACATCACAAAATGAATACCATATGTGTTACTGGGCTAGTATATTTTGAACGAAGTAAAAGATGAAAAGTGTAACAAGGAAATATGGTCAATTGCATTCTAAGATAAAATAAGAGAGAGCAGTGTACGTAAAGTTGCCTCTTACTATTCCAAGCGTGTAACAAGCCTCTGTGTTTCCAACATCTGTACATTTTTGGACGAAAGCTATATTCCATGAGGTGAATAAGGATTGGGAGCCACATTGCAACACTTCTTGCTGGCTACCTAACATATTAAACCTCTTGCATCTACATAAACAAAATGAAAAAACTCTCTATAAATGAAAAAAATCTGTTATACATGCAACTACTTTTAAATAAAAATAGATTTCTTACACTAGAAGTGCTCCTAAGAAATCCCTAGAATGGTTTGAACTGGAGCTAAGTTTACAGAAAATAAGTCACCAATTCATATGGGATCTGGTTAAAATGATTGATTGCAAAATTCTTATTTTTTACCATTCTAGAACTTTTATGATCATGATTCAGATCAGTATCCCACTTTTCCATTATCTGGGGCCAAGGCAATGTATATCAGGTATCAGATTAGTATCCCAGTTTTCCATTATATGCAAAAAGGCAATGTATATCAGGTTCCTCTTCTGGCTCCTCTGATATTCAATAATAAAATTCACATTTACCATTTAGTCCTTTTTATATGCTCTAAAATGTCTTTCCTTTTTTAATTAAACAAATGTTAATCTTATTAAAGCTTGATGGTGTAGTAAATACCTAAAATCTAATGGTACAAATTTTGAATAGGTAAGTCTCCATATTTTACTGTTCATAAAATTTATTAGTAGCTATAATTCCTCATTGGAGGATTCTAGAAGCAATTTCGGTATATAAGAGTGGCTATAACAATAAACTATGTCTAGATAGAGGATTTCTAGAAGCAATTTTCACATGACCCATAGTTAATATGATATAAGTAATTTTTTCAAATTTAAATCTTATTACACCTACATGTGTTATATGGAGGATTCTAGAAGAAATTTTTCATATTTAGGGGTGGTTACAACAAGTAAACTATGCATAGATAGAAGATTCCTAGAAGCAATCTTCACATGATCCATAATTAATATGATAAAAGTAATTTTTCTGATTTAAATTTTATTACACCTGCATGTGTTATATGGAGGATTCTAGAAGCAATTTTTGTATTTAACGGTGGATACAATGTTCACATGACCCATAAATAATATGATAAAAGTAATTTTTTTATTTAAATTTACTACACCTGCATTTGTTATATGGAAGATTCTAGAAGCAATTTTTCATATTTAAGGGTGGCTACAACTATTCCTAGATAGAGGATTCCTAGAAGCAATCTTTACATGACCCATAATCAATATGATAAAAGCATTTTTTATTTAATTAAATTTTATTATACCTGCATGTGTTATATGGAAGATTCTAGAAGCAATTTTCATATTTAAGGGTGGCTACAACTATGCGTAGATAGAGGATTCCTAGAAGCAATCTTCACATGGCCCATAATTAATATGATAAATGTAATTGTATACACCTAAAAAATGGTCACATCGCATTGTCTGGTAATTAATTAAATATTTTTAATATTTAATTAAAACTCCAAATTCCATTTATGTATAAATGAATTTAAATAATTTATTTATATTGTTCATTATTTCATTTCGATTAAATAAATAAGTTTATTTAATCATCTTTTCTTGTATTCATTTCTTAATTAATTAAATAAACATTATGGTTTATTTATATTAATTATCATATAATCTTAGTTTGAATATTTTATTCAAATAAAGATTAAAATATTCTTCTTTTCTAAATTAAATCTTCTAAATATCATTTATAATTAAATATTTCAAATATTTAATTAATTCCTCTAATTCGATTTTAATATTTATTTATAATTAAATATTCCAAAATATTTAATTAATTCTTAAATCATTTCAAATTCTTCAAATATCTATTCATAATTAAATATTTCTAAAATATTTAATTAATTCTTCTAATATTTCATATTCTTCTAAAGTCACATTATAATTAAATATTCTAAAATATTTAATTAAAACTTCTATAGTGCAAAAATCAAAAATCAAACTCATGAAATTAAATAAATTTATTTATTTAATTTGGGGATTATCTTCAACACCCGTGAAACAAACTACCCAAACATAAAATTTAATTTTCTCTGCTTTTGTGCAGGCTTGTTCCCGTGGGTTGAAGACAGGAATCCATCCTTCTCTCAACCTCTTCCATCTTCTTCTCAACCTCTTCATCTCTTACCTTTCAATTCTACCAGACAATCTTATAGCCGTTGATCCTTGCCAGCCAGGATTTTCCCTGAGAAAAGCTATAAATATGACTGTCAGGTACTACAAATCATATAGAAGTTTTAAGCAGGAAAATTATAGTCAAATTACAAGTAGTATAAGCATTCATAGCATTCACAGCATTCATAATATTCACAGTATTTTCATAGCATACCAATAGTAGCATAGAATCATGATATCTTCTGTTTACAGCCCCTATGCATAATCCACAGCCCCTGTCCATATCCATATCAGCAATTTCATTCCACCAGCATATAGGATAAAGAAGCATTTTCCTTTTTGCATACTCGTTCTACAGGTTGCCATTCAGAGAATCTTTGTTTACACAATCTGAGAGTAACAGCTTCCAAAACAAATCCCTGGAGATAGAGGAAAATGAAACGACTCTGAAGAAACTCTGTTTGTTTCATTTGAATTCAAATTTATTTAGTTTTCTTTGGTTTAATGTTTCATTTTGTGTTTTTTTTAATCTATTTAGATAACTCATATTAACATTAACACATTTTTGGCACCCACCGTGGGGCTCTTGCCCCTAAAATTAACATCTTTTTGCAGGTTTCTGTGACAGGTTACGGACAAAAACAACGGATTAGCACAAGGAACACGTCTTCGAAACTTCACACCCAGTTCAGCGCACTTGAGAACTTTTGCAGCACCCGTGAAAGATTTTGTAGTGCTCGTGATAGATTTTGTAGCGCCCATGAAAGATTTTGTAGCGCCCGTGAAAGATTTTGTAGCACATTTGAAGGATTTTGCAGCGCCCTTAACACCTTTTGCAGCGCATTTGATACCTTCGACAGTGCTTATAACAACTTCTGCAGTTCCTATAATAAATTCTATACCGCCCTTAATGTCTGTTATAGCGCAAATTTTAGAACATCAGTAAATTGTAATCTGTAAGTTCAAAACAGTTTAACTAAATCTGACGCAACCACGGACAGTTAGTAGTTTTAAAAGTAAAATAAAGCAATCCTAGGGTAGACACATAAAGTAAAAAAAGAAGAAGCAATCCTAGGGTAGACACCTAAGGCAAAATGAAGCAATCCTAGGGTAGACATTGTATATTTCATTTTGGGTTAAAAAAAATTTTCTGTTTATGTGAAGCAACATCTTCACTTAGTATAGAAAATCTTTATTTTTGGCTTAAAATAAATCCATGATTGCTTTATTTTTGGTGATAGGCCTATGCTCTCCCCTTAACTGGGTGATCAAAATGCCAAACTCACCTATTTCCATTTATGCAATTTCTTGTTTTATTAGCACCCTTTAGAAGGCCTGTCGTAATGGGAAAAAGTACTCACCCTACGGGAACAACCTAAGTGGGAACAACTAAAGCCAAATTTTCTAACCCACTATAATCAAATGCGGATGGTTGATGAAAATCTCATTCGACGGTAGTGTGCATTGATAAAATCCCCAAAGCCTTTGTTCTAAAGGTAGGGAGGTCTCTCGAGGGAGTCTATCATTTGCCGCACCGAACAGAAACCCTTACTAAGAACTTAGTGTAGTATCTTACCGAGTTAGTTTCCAAACATTATATTAATCATAGTGCAGGGGAGGGAAGAATCTACCCCCAAGATACTCACCATATAACTACCAAGGATTGTTTGCTCAGGGGATCCGATATCCACTTCCATCACTCTGAGTACGCACCTGGAAAAGACAAAAACACGAGCGCCCTTTCGGGGGTGACACGGCTGTGTGAGTCGACGTAGTTCTAAGATGTGGGCTGTTGATTACTATGATGACCTACTTGAGAACTAAGAGTGAGTCTGTTTGAAGTGCTTATCATGTGTAAAACTTGTTAAAACATTTTTTGAACAACATTTTGATTATACACTTGATGATTAGCATAAGATTTAAGACAACCATTTTACAACTTGTTTGATGTGTTTTCAATACACTAATTCAGATAAGATCATCCAAAACACTCACTATCACATTGATTAATCTCATGTTACGAGATTGGAAATCCACAATGTTTGTAAAGAAATCAGTTTTCAAAAGGATTAAGAAGCCAAAGAAACCCCTCAACCACAAGAAACTATTGAAGAAGCAATGATTCTTGTATCAAAGCCGAAAAGTTTTACTTAAATATAGAACCTTTCTTCATAGATATCATGATTGTGTTAGAGGTCTTTCAGATGATTATGCCATAGAACCTTTGTATTCACAAGCTTACTTTCAAAGAAGAGCCCTTTCTCAAAGGAATAACCATAGTCAACGCATTCGCTTCTGTTATATTCCCCAACCTGCAATTGAATATTCTACTCGTCCAAATCAAATTTTGCAATAGAGAACTTAGAATACATTAGGCATCTATCACAAAATCCATTCTTTTACAAAGCTATGATCAAAACTTCCTGAAGTGCAAAAACCATCCTTTTCTTGATCTTTTGCTTGCATTCCCTCTAACAGGATTTTCATCCTTTCAATTAGGGAACAACATAAGCTAAAGATTAGAAATTTTATGTAAGTCATAGAATCTTCATTCTATCCTGACTTTCATATATATCACATAAATTGCACTATTTCATTATTTTGATCAAAAGTAAGTAGAATTTGGAACAAAACCTATGCCTGTCTTCACGAGATCTCAAAAACAAGTGGAAAAAGATGAGGGAGAAACCACTACAAGTAAAATAGGTGACCGTAATGAAAAAGAAGAGGAAACGTTTAATCTTGATGAATTAACAGACGAAAAGCTTCAAGAAGCAGAACAAGATCCCCAATTCCATACTCTTATGGAAAATATTTTAGAACGAAACAAAGAAAGATACTTTCTTTCATTGGCTAATCAAGGAGCTAACTTACCTCACAATTTTGACATAGAAGGGATTAAACAAAGTCCTGAAACTCCTCCTAATGACTTTAGTGCTCTTAATCAACAGATAAAATAATTACAAGGGAAAATAAAAGAAATGCAAGGGGGTACAACAAAGAAATATGTTTTGGAGGACATATCTCCTTATCCATTTGATAGGAGTCTTCAAATGATCCCATTTCCAAAACATTGCGAAATCCCTAAGTATGATAGGTATAATGGAAAAACTGATCCCATTGACCATGTGAGGGATTTCTGAAATATGAGTCTAGAATTCGCCTATGACGATACATACTTAATGCGATTATTTCCACGAAGTCTAGGTGTACAATCCATGGAGTGGCTTTCTAAGATCACTCCACCCATCAAAACTTTTGAGGAGTTGATAAATCAATTTATATCACAATACTCCTACAACATTCAACACCAGATAACAATGCTTGATCTTTGTAAAGTGAAACAAAAAGTAGGAGAACCCTTCACTACGTTTTTGCAAAGGTGGAGAAGGTTATTTGCACGATATTCCCATCCTATTCCTGAAAAGGAAAAGATGGATATCTTTATCAATAGCCTTGATCAAGAATTAAGCTATAGGCTTAACCTTCATTGTCCTCATAACTTTGAAAAATTGATTGAAAATGCAATCACTATTGAAGGGGCCTTGGTTAAAAGGGGAGTGATAAAACTTGATAATCCAAGTACATCAAATCAAAACAACACCGATAAAACAAGGTTTTGGAACAGAAACAAAAATGTTGTCAATGATGGCATAGTAGATGCAAATAATTTACGAACTAGACCATCTATCTTCAATCTATCAAATGCTCCTCGAAACAATCAACAAGAAAATACCACTCAACAAGGAAACAACAATCAACAAGGACAAACCTCCAAGAAAGAGAGCATGACCAATCAAAATACAAATCAAAATCATGGTAATTTCAATAATAATCTTGGCAATACCCAAACATCAAATCCGTCCAGACCTCCATTCTTTTCAAATCGATGAAATTTTACCGCTTTGGGTCAATCTCTTGAGTCTGCTCTCAAGGAGCTTCTTGATAATAAGGTTATCACCTTACCACCACAAAGAGATTATGAGCCACAAGTCAAACCCCCATCATGGAATGACTCATATTATTGTAATTATCATCAATGTAATGGTCATAGAACAAACAATTGTCAAGCTTTGAAAAATCTAGTACAAGATTTAATTGACAATGGTACCATTACAATTGAGCGACATCATACCAATGACGAACATCAAGCATTTAAATACCCTTTACCAAACTATCAAAAGGGGGAAACATCGGATACAAAAACCAAAAGCATACATAATGTTGAAGACAATATAATCTATCACATTTATGCAGATGATCAACGGGTTAATGTTATCAAAATCAAGGGAAAACAAGAATATCAACAGGTTAATGTGACAACAAGAGGTCAAGCAAAGGTTGTTCTAAAAGGAAGTTCATCTAAAACAACTATTTCTCCTCCAAGTCAAGATAACTGTCATCAATCCAGAAAAACATCAGCTCAAATTTCATCCTTTTGAACTTCAAAATACCCCCATACATGTAAGAATATTTTCGTAGCTGGAAAGCCTTGTAAATACAATCATGATATTGATCCGATGTAAAATGTATTTCTGCCATGGTGGGGACATTTGTCTCCCCAATTTGTCTTCTTCTCTTTGTATTTCTTAATAAAGATGATGCTTCCACGACACATCTCAAGATAATTTCGGGCCTATCTTGAAGTCATGTGATCCAAGCAAACAATCTCCCAATTCAGACGCAAAATGGTCTTAATAGATGGAGCAAAGTCAGTTTTTGAATATTTGTACCTTAAAAGTTAAGAATAAAAAAAATGCGCGAAGTATATCGTGTAAAATGAAATTGATCCATGAATGAAAATAACTATCATAAGTATGCAGATGATGCAAGAAAGAGTGCATTTAAAAGGATTAATATTGCTGCCCATCGATTGGGACCTCAGAAGAACATGCATTTTGTCAAGTTCTAGATCGGATTTTTCTTATAGCATACTTTGGGTCAGCTCCATGGATTCATGATATGTAAGCAAGGCTATCGTAACGTATCAGTCAATGTATCAAGTTTCCCATAAGGATTTAACAGGAAATAACTATACAAGCTGATTACAATAGTACCCAAACTTGTTCAAATCTTTGAGTAACTCAAGATGTCTTTGTGCCACACAATAGGGAAGCTCTTGCTATTTCTTCTTCCAATTTACAAGTCCAATTGCAAGAATTGACAAAGAATTTTGATACTAAGCTGAAGTTTAAAGACAAAGGGGTAGGTGAATATTCACTATCTCTCTCTACTTTACCTCCTTCTCCGAGGTCACATGGACAGCCAACCTTATCAAATCAAAAGATTGCAACAACTTTTACATCTCAAGCTTCTGTGCCAATCACAAAGTTTGACAGAAAATTCATTAGAGCTAACACCACTGAAGAAGAAGCTGAAGATAGGGACATCCTAAATTGGCTATATAAAGATGAAGACGAATCTCTCTTGCACATTAAGTTACCTATAGAACAATATGGTAAGGGGTACGCTATCATGCAAAAGATGGGCTATGAAGGGAATGGTCCTATAGGAAAAAGAAGAGAAGGAATTGTAGAACTAATTCAACCTATTTCAAAACACTCAAGTGATAAAATAGGACTTGGATATGGTAAAGATAAAGAAGAATCTATTTTATAGCAAACACAATCAACTTATGAAGGAGGATCAATGTCAGATAAACCTCATGAATCAGTTTTCCAATTGCAAAATAGTTCAGATACTAATTCTAATGAATATGAATGGGACACCATTTATAATGATGAATTTTGGAGAGACAAACAAGTTGATACCATACACAAATATACACCTATTCTCATACAAGGAGAAAGTTCAAGGCCTCCATTTGATTTTGTTTTACAAAGCAATCATGACTCAAGTGAGGAAGAATCAGATTCTGACGAGATTGGCAATCAACAGGGGAATACCATCAT
>VDFB02166344.1:0-16621 GCA_007258455.2 Sequoia sempervirens | reverse complement strand
GAGGCCGGAAGGGAGGCAACCGTCAGAAGTTCCAAAACGGCGATGGAGAGGCGGAACCCCGGAAACGGCCACGGAGGGGAAAAGTCCCGAAAATGGCCACGGAGGGGCCGGGCTCTGGAGGCCGGGTCGCCCTGAGCCAACGGATGTTCCAAACAGCAAAAGGGGGATGAAGCTCCGAAACCACCGAAACTTAACCAAACTTTGACGAAACCTTGGCAGTTCATTTTAGCACATCAAACACATCCCAGATCCAGAAAAGGGTGACCCCAAAGTCAAAATTGAGGAAACGGGAGCGACGGGGGTCCACAGACATTTCCAAACAGCCAAGGAGGAAGGGAACTCCGGAGGGAAAGTTCCGAAACCATCGAAACTTAACGGAACATCAAAGAAACCTTGGCAGTTCATTTACGTATTTCAAACACATCCCCGATACAAAAAAGATTGCTCCCAAAGTCAAAATTGAGGAAACGGGAGCGACGAGGGTCCACGGATGTTTTCAAAACAGCCAAAGCGGGACGAAGCTCCGGAATAACCAAAACTTAACCGAACATTGATGCAACCTTGGCAGTTCATAGAAACACCCCAAACACACCCTAAATCTACCAAAAAGTTGTCCCAAAAGCCAAAAATGTGGAAACTGCACCGACGGGGGTCCACGAACGTTTCCGAAACAACCAAAGCAAGACAAAAGGCAGAAAGGGGATGGGTGACTTTATTTCTTCGCAAATTTGAATACCCCAAGTAGGTGAATTTGGGTAGGGGAATTCGATTGTTTCATGGCACATGACTAATTTGGGCTTGGAAATAGGGCACACAAAACAAGATAGGAGCAAAACAGCATGTCGAGAGAAAAAAAAAAAGGGGGTCCCTGCCTACGGCGGGGCATGTGTGCAAAACATGCACAACACTACCCAACCCTCCTAAGTTAATTATTAGGTTTTCACTTGTTTACTAACTCACTCATGGGTTATCCTGTGCCCTTCCCCTTAAATGGGGCGCCGGCCCCCACGAGGAGCCACTCTCCCTAGAGACCCAACAACATAAAAACCAAGGGTTGTACCATCATAATTTGAACAAAGAATCACAATAGAGAATCATGCGAGGCATTACCCATCTTGCTATAAATACATAATCAAAGTCTCAACAATTCCGTACAACCCTTTCAAAATCATGTAACCAACCACTTGCCACATCAAGGGAACAAAAAGAGAGATAACATCAATTATCAACCATCTCAAGCCTCTGGAAGCCAAAAGAATGAAAAACCCACAACGAGGGTAAAGTGAAGCATCAAGCGTATTTCTCCAATAATTCCAACACAAGAATAAAATTTCACCAAATATGAGAGTAACTCAGAAAAACCATAAAAAGGGAAGGTTCATTAAGACCCATCCACAAATCAACAATGGTGTCACCTCAAAAAGGAATCATAGAAGAAAATTAACCTTTAAATCATCAAGAATCACTCAACATCCAAAAGCCACCAATTAGGCATTCCACGGGAGACCTCAATTTTCTCCTCACAAGAATCCCTTAGAGTGGTACGAAAATTACATTCATAAAATCAGCAACATGGCAATGACAAAAATTATCTAACCACATTCTCAATTAAAAGAAACCAACCTACTCAAAACAATTACAATCTCAAGGTTCTAAATAACTGTCCATATAAGAACCTCAAATAGAAACTCAGATTGCCATAAAGACTAACTAACAGTCCAAAAGAAATAATTAAGAATGAAACTCAATTCAAGGGACAATTTTAAAACTCATTTAAATCTTTTCAAATACCTATGTGAGACTTAACATGACCATTATATTTTCCAACCCTACACATACCTATTTACATCATTAACTTGTAAATATTGAACAATCACATGAACATTAATAACACGCAAATTCTTGCATACAAATATTTTTATATGAATTTCTTTACTTCAATATTTAATTTTATATAAGAGACTACATTTACTCATATTTTCAAAAACATAACTCTTTATTTTTTATTTTATTTTAATCTATAAAATACTTGTGTTTCAAAATAAAATGATTAAAGATTACTTACAAATTTAAAATTCTAATCTACCACTTTTAATTCGCTCAACTTAATTAAATCCTTTAATCATCAATATTTACGATCTAGCCAATTTTATAAAATAATTAAGAACAAAGTCTCAAAGCAATATATATCATTTAAGCAAAATTTATTAAAACTATAAAATAAAACAAACAAAACTTACTATATTATGCCATGCTTTACCATTATAATTAAACATATATTTATATATATTTATAACACCTACTTGAGTTCGCAATCATTTAATTCAAAACTCCTAAATTGAATCATAATTCCCTTAATTCTATAATTCCATTATAAGGGAGTACTATGCACTCAATATTCTAGAAAATATATGTCTTCATTAATTCATATTATTTTTCATTATTCTAAGACAATTGATCGAAACACAACGAGTTCAACCAAGTGTCCTTCCTACCAAAAAGCATTATAAATAATATATGTTTATTCATTCAAAATATAACTAATGCAGTTAAGTGGTTTTAAAATCCCATCCTACAAGAGCCAAAACTTCACTGCTAAAATACCCTGCTTCAATATTTTATCTCCATAATGAGGGTATATTTACATACCTATTCATATGAAGATAGAATACCAAAAGCCAAACGTACACCGCAAGGAGAACAACATATGTTAATGCAGCAACTATGGAAGAGTCTGCAGTTTATCAAGGGAGAGTAATTCTAAATTACTTAGTGAAAAATTCTTCTAAATTGGATCCACTAATTTGAACAAAAGCTAAGACAGGTTGACAATAAAATCAGAGAGATTATTTAAACCGCTAAACTTCCTATTATGTTCAAGTGCGTGGCAGAGACAGGTGGACAATGAAAATCAGAGAGATTGTTTAATTTCTACACCCATGCAAGTCTAATAGCTGTAGCTATGGCGGGTTGCCAAAGGTATCAGGGGGATTATACAAATTTAGAGTACCAGACTATGTGAAGGAGCTCATCTAAACACTGTATCCAATAACATCAATTTCTCTCAACTTCGACTGAACGAAGGTAATTGGTAAAGGCTTGAAACATTGTGCAGACCAAGAGAATTAAATAATCTGCTCATTGGTCCTCAATTTCTTCACTTGAACAATCTACTCATTGACGACATCAGAGAAGACACACGAACCAAGCTTCCTCCAAATTTGAGATGGTTACGGTTGTAAAAATGTGAGAAGCCACAGTCTTGCAGATAACATTTGGGATTTGATAATAAAATCAGAGAATTATTTAAATCTATACACCCTCCCATGTTCAAGTGAGTTGCTGCGACAAGTTAACAATGAAATCAAAGAGGTTATTAGCCGATAGAGCTAAAGCATTTCTATCTCAAATGGCCTGAAGTATACACACAGAGCTTGGTCATTCCAGTCCGGAATAGCATAGGTTCATTCAATGGATGCCTTGATAGATACAGATCAATCAATAGTCCAGGGGAGATAGGTAAAATGTTTCGGTTGGCAGATGGTTTCCTGGAAGCCTAAGTTCATTCGATGGATTCCATAATATGGAGTGCAAGGTAGAGGTATTGTGAAAAGACAAGTTAAGAGGTGACGAACTATATTAGGTTACAGGATTAAATCGTTAAGGAAGGAGCTACCTTAGCATTTTCAAGAAGACTACATTATGGAGAGGACACGCTTAAAACTTAGCCCGCTGTTTAAAGTATCAATTATTGTCATCAAATGAAAAAGTGAGTGCACTGAGACTGGTTGTCAACGAAATCAGAGAATCTATTTAAATCTATAAATTTCCTATTATGCCCAGCGCTTCATAACACATCCCACAGGTTAAAAGAAATTGACACCACCAGCAAAAGAATAAGACACATGAGAGTAAGGTCGATAACAAACCATGATTATGCATCGAACCTTAGACTAAATGTAATTGTAGTGATCCATCAAACACAGTATATGAATCAAAATCAAGTCTGGAGTAAAACAGTGAATTCCAACATAATACCGATTGGAATTTTGATATATAATAATCAAACTAAACAAATCATAAGCCATAGATGATAACTAGAGATCAAGTCCATTCAACATTGAAGTAAGAAAACCACAGATGTGAGGGCACAATCATAATGTAGGAAAAGAAAGAGTGCAATCTATGAAGGCGTAGACAAGGCATGCAAACTATTTGACATAATGCCGCAAGTAGATGTAGTTTCACAGAAGACTAAGATTGCAGATTAAACTCTAAAAGCGTTTATTGAAATATGCAGAAACTTTCCAGCAAAATGAATCATGGAATTACATATAACTATATACATTACTTATTTATTAGCAGATTTAGGTAAGAAACATTGTACTGATAATAGAATCGCTCAGAAGAAACATTATTTTTCTCCATATTGGTTGGAAATGTCGCTTCTCAAATTGTTGTAGACTGTGATGTCTAAAAATTGTGTTCTTCGCCCTTACTCCCAATCTCGGGTAGAATAGAATTCCCCCCCAGAGTGACTCTTGAATTCTAATTTATGAGTTTCAAAGATTGAAAACTCTACTGGAAGGTGATGAGACAGAGGAAGATAAAGCGTATATCATCTTTTCCAGCTTCTCTTGCCTTTTACTCCTCCCAAAATCTTATCACGATGCTTTAATAATATTATTTATTTATTTATTTAGAAATGAACGATTCTTTTCTATTTTCGATTAGAATCTAATTTATCTTTGAACAACTAATAAATTATTGATTATTATCGAATATCATTAAAGAATACTTGTGATAAAACAATTAGTTTATTTATTTATTAATAACTCTTTACTTAATATTTTATAAAACTGATTTATTTAATTTTCATCTTAATTTCTAGTTTCATTTACTCAATGCTATTTTAATTAATTGAGTACAAATTCCATCAAATATTATGTTAACTACATAAACTAATCACCCACAAAACAACAATAATGCAATTAAACACTTACACAAAATCTGGAAAGGTCACAACGGAGGGCACTACATCCTCCCCCCCTAAGCTTCGACTTACTCCTGGAAGTCAAGCTCAAGCATAAACATGGAAACAAAACAATATCAATGATCATAAGCACATCAACACCACAAGTCAAATCATCAATTAAACGCCATGAAGTAAGCAATGAAAATTAAACAAACCAAAATAAGGAAATGATGTCAAAACAAAAGTGGTGATGGGGTTGCAACCAGACCAATTTTCCAAACACAAGGACTAGTGATGTACTAGGTTGAGGAAACTTTCTTGTCAGTCCCTATTTTCCACGTCAATCCCATTGGGTGTATATAATGCTCGCCCTGTCCTGACAATGCAGGTGGAATCGAGACTTAGTTCCTGCAATCCTGCATGCAAACAAACGTTGTGCACAATACATATATATCATAAATACATCATGAGAGGAATTCTCAGCATAGTAGGGCACTCGCGAGTGAGTGATACCACACTGTCCCTCCCACAAAACTGCACATAATAGTCAAAAAAATTCTAGTAACTCATAAATAGTTTGCTTCTTATTAGTTAGGCAATATTCGCATAAGGATGCTAACCATAAATCTAATTCCTATACTGTATCAAAATTAATTACTACTTGACATTATAAGTGTCTATACCTGCATTTTACAATTACATTACCTTCATCACTATGCTTTCTGAAGCCCACTTCCTGTAATTCAGAAGCTACCATAGAGCATTGCACATTAGTACCAATAATTCAAGTTGCATTTTAACCTCAAGATACTATATTCTACTAAAAATCATAGAATAATTATCCACAAAACCTCACATCTTTGTTAAAACTCATAATTTTCACACAAGGAACTCCACTTTAACCATTATTCAACACCAAAACTCACATTAATTTCAATAAAAAGGGTAAAATTTTACACCTTCACAAATTCAAGAAACATAATTCATCACTCAAGGACAACAAAATCGCAGATTTCATGCACACTTGACATATTCACACACATAAAACACATCACCAAGAACACATCATACTCAAACTCAAGGTTCCATAGAGCATCCCTGACAGGAAGGATATCGGTGCATTGCGTACTACACCGAGGGTCCTATCCTTTCCCATCAGTTTCCTGCACCATCGACCCGACACCATCTAGTAGAAGAAATTTAAGTTCACAACAATGACAGCAGAAAAGTGAAACTCAAGACTCACGGGTCTAAGTGCAAGGTTACATAGTGAGAACACATAGTGCCCAGTGTATGAACCTATGCTCTGATACCAATGTTGTAACGCCCCGCCGTGTGAACCCCAAAGGACAACAACACAATAATTACAACACAATTTTTTTTATTTTATTTTTAAGTAAACATAACATACACATTAAGTCATAACATGAATTTCATTTAAATAGATTCATTAACACATACATCCCTTGGGGTACACGAAGAGTCATTACGCAACTTAGATCCATACAACAACAATAAAGAATAAAATCCAAAGATATAAAGTAAACATTATCAAATGAAGCACATACATGATAAATCATTGATAAGAACCATTTGCGTACATAAATACAACATATGCATAATTAACTTAACACATTGAATAACAATTTCCAATAGCCACATAAGGTTTAACATTACATTACAATACAATGTTCTAGAGGTACAATGATACAATAGTGTTTCCAAACATAAATGGAAACCATACACAAGAATCATGATACTAATGAATAGATGAAAACTGGCTCCATGACCGATACAACTCTGGAGTCGCTGCAACAACACCAATCCACACCTCTTGATCCTCGATTGGGGACCCAATGGGGTGCTTGGCACGTTCCACCCGACCATGTGAGTCCGAAAAGCCACCCCCCATGCTAGGAGCTGACAAGAAGAGTCCTCAACCAAGAACATCCAAACATGACATCACAAGACTTAACGCCATACAAAAGTATCATAAAATTCAAGGAGTACAATGACATATTCAACAACATCCAAGAGTCATCAAAATAATTTAAAATCATAAATCTCACCAAACGATGATCATGAAACACTTCCAAAACAAACTGAATTAATAAACATAATACAATTCCAAATTGCAATTCAATAACATCATATCACAATACCATAAAAGTACAAGGTCATAAATCAAATATCATTAAGATCATACAAGACCACGAAGTACACCAAAGATGCATCAAGGAAATAATCACAATTCAATATAAAACCATATATCAACAATCTAAACCAACTCCCATAACCTACTTCCAGAGGAACACAATAAAGTAAAACACATGGGCAACTAGGGGAGAGTGTCATCGCATAGTCCTACATGGGCTGTCCTGTGCTCTTCCTCCCAACTGGAGGCCTTGGGTCCATGGGAATTGTTGACTCATCATGAAAACAGATGAGACATCTGTCTAATGTGTCTCAGTCAGTGTCTCCTCAGGATATCTAAATCAAGAATGTCATCTAAAATGTCCACTTGCCACATCAAGGGCACAAAAAGAGAGAGAACATCAATTATCAACCATCTCAAGCCTCTGGAAGCCAAAAGAATGAAAAACCCACAACGAGGGTAAAGTGAAGCATCAAGCGTATTTCTCCAATAATTCCAACACAAGAATAAAATTTCACCAAATATGAGAGTAACTCAGAAAAACCATAAAAAGGGAAGGTTCATCAAGACCCATCCACAAATCAACAATGGTGTCACCTCAAAAAGGAATCATAGAAGAAAATTAACCTTTAAATCATCAAGAATCACTCAACATCCAAAAGCCACCAATTAGGCATTCCACGGGAGACCTCAATTTTCTCCTCACAAGAATCCCTTAGAGTGGTACGAAAATTACACTCATAAAATCAGCAACATGGCAATGACAAAAATTATCTAACCACATTCTCAATTAAAAGAAACCAACCTACTCAAAACAATTACAATTTCAAGGTTCTAAATAACTGTCCATATAAGAACCTCAAATAGAAACTCAGATTGCCATAAAGACTAACTAACAGTCCAAAAGAAATAATTAAGAATGAAACTCAATTCAAGGGACAATTTTAAAACTCATTTAAATCTTTTCAAATACCTATGTGAGACTTAACATGACCATTATATTTTCCAACCCTACACATACCTATTTACATCATTAACTTGTAAATATTGAACAATCACATGAACATTAATAACACGCAAATTCTTGCATACAAATATTTTTATATGAATTTCTTTACTTCAATATTTAATTTTATATAAGAGACTACATTTACTCATATTTTCAAAAACATAACTCTTTATTTTTATTTTATTTTAATCTATAAAATACCTGTGTTTCAAAATAAAATGATTAAAGATTACTTACAAATTCAAAATTCTAATCTACCACTTTTAATTCGCTCAACTTAATTAAATCCTTTAATCATCAATATTTACGATCTAGCCAATTTTATAAAATAATTAAGAACAAAGTCTCAAAGCAATATATATCGTTTAAGCAAAATTTATTAAAACTATAAAATAAAACAAACAAAACTTACTATGTTATGCCATGCTTTTACCATTATAATTAAACATATGTTTATATATATTTATAACCACCTACTTGAGTTAGCAGTCATTTGATTCAAGAGCTCCTAAATTGAATCATAATTCCCTTAATTCTATAATTCCATTACTCAATATTCTAGAAAATATATGTCTTCATTAATTCATATTGTTTTTCATTATTCTAAGAGAATTGATCGAAACACAACGAGTTCAACCAAGTGTCCTTCCTACCAAAAGGCATTACAAATAATATATGTTTATTCATTCAATATAAATGTATCTGGGTTAAGTGGTTTCAAAATCCATCCTACAAGGCAAAACTAACTGCAAAATGCCACACCTTCAATATTTTTATCTCCATATTAGGGGTATATTTACATACCCTATTCATATGAGATAGAATACAAAAGCCAAGCGTGCACATAGGAGAACAACATATGTTAATTCAGCAACTATGGAAGAGTCCGCAGTTTATCAAGGGAGAGTAATTCTAAATTACTTAGTGAAAAATTCTTCTAAATTGGATCCACTAATTTGAACAAAAGCTGAGATAGGCTGACAATAAAATTAGAGAGATTATTTAAACTGTTAAACTTCCTGTTATGTTCAAGTGCGTGGCAGAGATAGGTGGACAATGAAAATCAGAGAAGTTATTAAATTTACTACCCCTATGCAAGTCCTAATGCTTGGTAGCTATGGCGGGTTATAAAGGTGTCGAGGGGATTATACAAATTTAGTGCAGGACTATGTGAAGGAGCTCATCTAAGCGATGTATCCAATAACATCAATTTCTCTCAAATTTGACTGAACGGAGGTAACTGGCAAGGGCTTCAAACATTGCGCAGACCAAGAGAATTAAATAATCTGCTCATTGGTCCTCAATTTCTTCACAGGAACAATCTGCTCATTGACGGCATCAGAGAAGACACACAAACCAAGCTTCCTCCAAATTTGAGATGGTTACGGTTGCAAAATGTGAGAAGCCATAGTCTTCTTGGATAACATTTGGGATTTGATAATAAAATTAGAGAGTTATTTAAATCTATACACCCTCTCATGTTCAAGCGAGTTGCTGCGATAGGTTAACAATGAAATCAAAGAGGTTATTAGCCAATAGAGCTAAAGCATTTCTATCTCAAATGGCCTGAAGTATACACACAAAGCTTGGTCATTCTAGTCTAAAATAGCATAGGTTCATTCAATGGATGCCTTGATAAATACAAATCAATCAATAGTCTAGAGGAGACAGGTAAAATTTTTCGGTTGGCAGATTGTTTCCTAGAAGCCTAAGTTCATTCGATGGATTCCATAATATGGAGTGCAAGGTAGAGGTATTGTGAAAAGACGAGTTAAGAGGTGACGAACTATATTAGGTTATAGGATTAAATCATCAAGGAAGCAGCTACTTTAGCATTTTCAAGAAGACTACATTATGGAGAGGACGCGCTTAAAACTTAGCCCGCTATTTAAAGTATCAATTATCATCATCAAATGAAAAAGTGACTACGCTGAGACTGGTTGTCAACGAAATCAAAGAATTTATTTAAATCTATAAATTTCCTATTATTCCCAACGCTTCATAACACATCCCACAGGTTAAAAGAAATTGACACCACCAGCAAAAGAATAAGATGCATGAGAGTAAGGTTGATAACAAACCATGATTATGCATCGAACCTCAGACTAAATGTAATTGCAGTGATCCATCAAACACAGTATATGAATCAAAATCAAGTCTAGAGTAAAACAGTGAATTCCAACATAATACCCATTGGAATTTTGATATATAATAATCAAACTGAATAGATGATAAGCCATATATGATAACTAGAGATCAAGTCCATTCAACATTGAAGTAAGAAAACCATAGATGTGAGGGCGCAATCATAACGCAGGAAAAGAAAGAGTGCAATCTATGAAGGCGTAGACAAGGCAAGCAAACTATTTGACATAATGCCGCAAGTAGATGTAGTTTCACAGAAGACTAAGATTACAGATTAAACTCTAAAAGTGTTTATTGAAATATGCAGAAACTTTCCAGCAAAATGAATCATGGAATTACATATAACTATATGCATTACTTATTTATTAGCAGATTTAGGTAAGAAACATTGTACCGATAATAGAATCGCTCAGAAGAAACATTATTTTTCTGCATATTGGTTGGAAATGTCGCTTCTCAAATTGTTGTAGACTGTGATGCCTGAAAATTGTGTTCTTCGCCCTTACTCCCAATCTCGGGTAGAATAGAATTCTCCCCCAGAGTGACTCTTGAATTCTAATTTATGAGTTTCAAAGATTGAAAACTCTACTGGAAGGTGATGAGATAGAGGAAGATAAAGCGTATATCATCTTTTCCAGCTTCTCTTGCCTTTTACTCTTCCCAAAATCTTATCACGATGCTTTAATAATAATATTTATTTATTTATTTAGCAATGAACGATTCTTTTCTATTTTTGATTAGAATCTAATTTATCTTTGAACAACTAATAAATTATTGATTATTATCGAATATCATTAAAGAATACTTTTGATAAAACAATTAGTTTATTTATTTATTAATAACTCTTTACTTAATATTTTATAAAACTGATTTATTTAATTTTCATCTTAATTTCTAGTTTCATTTACTCAATGCTATTTTAATTAATTGAGTACAAATTCCATCAAATATTATGTTAACTACATAAACTAATCACCCACAAAACAACAATAACGCAATTAAACACTTACACAAAATCTAGAAAGGTCACAACGGAGGGCACTACAGAATCAACTTGCCATTCTCCCTCTGAAATAGAATAGTCCCTTTCCCAACAGGATTGAATTTGGACATGTTCCCCATAGAAATTTGGATTCTAATATCCTCCTCCTTATAACTGGAGAAGTAGTCTCTAACTCCTGTCATATGAAATGACTCCCCATTATCTATCTACTAAACACCCTATGAGGTTGAGCTAACCATACAAGCTATGAGAGAAAATTCATCCTCCATTCTGCTAGAGAGCTCATCTAAAAATTGTTGTCTGCTTCTTGCCTTTCTTTTCATTCTTCTTCCTTTGTAGGAAATCGCTGACATAGTGGCAAAACTCGTGACAACCATAGCATTTGATCTTAGATAGATCCTTCTTCTTCTTCTTCTCACTTTGTGGATTTGATCCTTTGCTAGACCCCTTCTTTGCTTTCCCTTTTCCTACTAGGGAAACGTTTTCCTGTTCTACCTCACTTTTTTGACTTTTACTACTGGTCCTATTGACAAGACTTAGTCTAAACTCCTCCTGAGTGAAGTCACTTCAGATTCAATCCCAACTCGGTAAGGTATCTCATCCATTAATAACTTGAACAAAGACATCCCACTACTTAGTAAACCCATTTAGGGCTATCCATACTAGCTCATCATCATCTAGTTTATCTCCAACAACTGCAAACTCATCCTTGACAAGTCTGAGTTTGGTGAGGTAACTTGTAACATCTTCTCCCTTATTCATTTGAGTATTCCTGAACTTTTATCTAAGAATCAGCTTCTCATTAGTGGTAGCATTCTGGTATAGATTCAGAATGGCATCCCACATCTTCTTCATTATATCTAACTCTATAATATGTAGAACAATATGGTCCTTAACACTGTCAAGAATCAACCTCCTTGCCTTGGCATCTTCCTTTTTATATGTTGTGAGCTGTGTTGGATTTGTAGGTACAGCTACAACACTAGTCACATATTCCTTGATACAATTCTCTTCCAACAATAAAGAAATTCTAGCTTTCCAGATGCCAAAATTTAAGGCCCCATCCAATCTACCTGATCTCTTAAACCTGTTGAGGCCATCTCAAAAGAAATAAAGAAAAAAATTAATTCTGAAGAGGTCAACTTGGGTTTTATAAACCCTTGATTTTTCTTCCTGGGCCTACATTGAGATTTTTCTGCCCTCAGATCAACTCCGATACCATGTGAAAATTATATTGCAGTTTCTAATTATTAATCTCCTATCTTATATGGATTATTTGACTAGCAAAAATTAATTCATAGTAAATATTGAAAAATAATATTACTACAAATTCACAAATAAAATCACAAATGCAAAATATGCAACACAATGAACATGATATTTTTGGATAATTATCCCTGGAAAAACCCCGAAGGGAAAACCAATACTGTAGATGAGGAATTTATATTAAACTTTAGCAAATTAAGAGATACATAAACTGTTTGCCTCTTACTGGCAGAGCTCAGACAATATTCTCCTTTGAAAATTCTTCTCCCAATTTCTCCTGCTGAGATTTCATTGTTGTTGTATGCAACACTATCACCACACCCTTGCTATCACTGCAATACAATTTGCTAACATTGCAAATTCATTTTCTATCACTGCAAATGCTTCTCAAGTGTGTCCTCTCCAAATTCCCAATGACCCCTTTTATACTACTCTCATTGAAAAACCAACGACCAAGATTTAATCTCAATCAACGACTGAGATAAAATAGACCTTAACAACCAATAACAAATTGGTTTCTAGATGTCCCTAAAGGAATCATAAAATTAATTAAATAATTGTCTTCACTCTAACCAAAGTCTCTAGAAAAACAACTACTTACTAATTCTTGGACAATGGATGAACAATTGTCCAAGCTACCAGAACTAACATGTTCCTCTACATAAATCAAGTACACTCACCTCATAATGGCGAGCCAAGATAGGAACAAGTGAATATATTCGTTGGTCTATAATAAGAAATATAATGGAATAACCACAACGCAAATGTAATTGACTATTATTGCTCTATTTTTTGCTACCAGTTACTCCACCTGGAATTGTTCATGTCTCCTTTTTTGAGTCTTTTTGTAACTGCTTTCTTTGTATTGGTATTGTTGTTTTTATTTAAGCATGAATAAAGAAGATAGCATTGCAGAGTCTACAATGTATAGATTTATGAGCACTATTTTTATGTTATTCTATTTTTCTTGAGTTATTAGCTTAGTTTATCTCATTTCTATTGTTCTATATCAAAAATATAGTTTTTTTTTTAAATGTCAAAATTGTTGGATGGTGAAATCCAACCGTTACAATTACTCTGTCACTATTTCATTTATTGTGATCCTTCACTATTCTTGACTAGGAGTTGGTTGAATGGTGCCAGAATATGTGTGCAGACCATGTATTATATATCTGATAATTGTTAATATAAGTCTTCCCTATCTTGAGAGTGGATGTAGCCAATCTGGGTGAACCACTATAAATTGTGTTCTTTGTTTTTATTTCTTTCTTTTGTGTTATTTTTTTTTGCTTCTTTAGAATTAATAAAAACCATCTCATTTATTCTACCACAATCTTCTCATTGTCTTGGCTTATAACTGCTCAACAAGAAATTGAAATGAATAGCATAATGTGCCTTATAAAACAAATTTGTACCACAAAAAAATTCTTCACAATTTTGTGTCTTCTATTTTAAATTGTTCTCAAATTGATATCAAAATATATTTAATTAATTGAAATTTAAAATTATTAGTCAATAGATTACATTTAGTGTGAGATTTGATCCTAAACCAATCTAAATCACTATTGAGTCATTAGAGGATGAGTTTCAGTTGTCATTTAATGGTAAATCAACTGCCCTTTAATGATAAAAGCCTCCAAAATCTCATTTATCATATAAAAGTCAGATATTTGCATTCTCTATTAAGATCAAAATAAATGATTTTAAATATAATTAATAATATTTGTGAAATTTTTGCAAAATTTTGACAAATTATTTGTTATAATTAATAGCATTTTTAAAAAGTGATATTTATTTCATATCATTATATTTTTTTTAAATACTTTTTAAAATTTTGAAATATAGATTGATAACACCAATATCTAATAGTAAATATTTTTTCATAATTTTTTACTACATATTTTTTAATTAATTTTGGAAATGAGATTAATTATAATGTAAGCAAGTTTATCCCATTCAACTTAATTTTGTATTTGTTGAAACCTTTTAATTTTTAAGAATTTATTATTATTTCTTTTTTTCAAGAATAAAGACCTTGATATTCATTGAAAAGTCTATGTTCACTAGAAGATATAAAATAAATATAATAATCAAATTAAATCTATTAAAAAATAGAATTTTGAAAATTTTATTTAAAGAGTGAAGACCCTATGATTCCATTTGTTGATCCAACCCAAGGTATGAAATTAGAAAATGGTTTCCAATTGGTTGAGTATAATTTCAAACAAATAACACACAAAGCTATTAGAATTTTTTTTAGTGGTACACAAAATTTCTGTGAGACACATTATTTTAGACCCATGGATGTTAAGGCACATTTCAACACATTTATTAATTAGTTAAATCTTTTAATTAAAAATTTATTATTATTTTCAATGACTTCATTTTTAAATAGCAATTAAAATATTAAATTAAATTTATAAAAAAATATTAAATTGTTTTTCAAAAAATAAAAAGCTTTAAACTTAAACTACACTAAAATTTTCACATTTTATTAAATTTATATCATTTTAAAATTCCAAACACTTTTGTTTGTTGTAAGTTAAAAAATTGTATTTATATTTGATCATTTCTTTTATAGAAGTGGACATAATTCCTAACTTTTATCCTACAATGGTTATTGAGAGATAAGTTTTTGTTACCATTGGTCACCATTACAAATTTGGATGTTGTCTCAATGGGAATTGGTGTATTATTAAACTTGAGGAAGAAAGAGAAAATTTTGGATGCTATCCAACAAGCTCATAAAGAAGCATATTTTAGGTGTTCTTGATATGTTGTAAGTAGTAATTGGATCTGAATTATCCCCAATCATGGGTTTATTGGAAATGTAAGGAAAAAATGTTGTTCAATGCTAGCCATTCATCATCTTGGCTTTCATGCAAAATGAAGAAAAATGTAGAATAAAAGTGGAAAAGGCTATACAATATTTCTAAAGTGAGTTATAAGAGTGTAAGAGTTAGATGCCATCAATTAAATGCTTGAATTTGCTAATGGATGATCCCACAATAGTGTGTCCCACTCTTTCTAGAGTGCAACATTGAAATTGCCATTTTTAAGCAAATTTTAACACTTTGTAACCCATGCCAAATAAACTATTAAGAATTTGGAGATGAATTGAATTAATGGTTTTAAAGATTTCATGTGCAAATTTTAAATGTATTTCTATTTTTAAAAAATCAAAATGATTTGTGAATTTTTTTTATAAGTTTTAACAACTTACTTTTTATACTTAATGTAATTTTAAAAAGTGATATTTATTCCATACAACATTTAAAAATTAGAACTAGCATAGATATCTAAAAAACATTTATTTAAAAAATGCTAAGAGATATTAGTCTTGAGCTATCTATTCTCAAAAGGCATGTTGAAATTGATATCTCTTTGTGTCTTTTACACATCTATCTAAAAAATGCTAAGAGATATCAGTCTTGACTCACCTATCTATACTCAAAAGGCATGTCAAAACTAATCTCTCTCTACATCTATCCAAAAAATGCTAGGAGATATTAGTCTTGAGGCACCTATCTATACTCAAAAGGCATGTCGAAATTGATATCTCTCTGTGTCTTTTATATAGATGTATTTATTGTATCTATGCTAGTCATAACTAATTTCATGAAAAAAATTATATGGTGAGATAAATACAATTTAATTGATAAATCCTATTTATTTATAATATATAATTTTATAATTTAATCCTCTTAATAATTTAAATAATGTGTCATTAAAAAACTATTCAAAACTAAAATATAAGTTCAATAAGTATTATAGATATGAGCAATTTTATTATACATTAATTTCATAAAAAAAATTATATCACAAAATTAATATAGATTAATTGATAAATCTTATTTATTTATAATATAAAATTTATAATTTAATCCTCTTATTTAAAAAAGGTGTCTTTAAAAACTATTAAAAATATATATATATATATAGAAATCATAGAAAGCAAAATTGTATTTATTTACATTTTATATTAGTTTTATTAATAATAAAAATATTTTTGATAAGAATTGTTTTAAAAGTATTAAAATGTACAAACTTACTTCTATTTTTTTTCTT
>VDFB02166343.1:0-28062 GCA_007258455.2 Sequoia sempervirens | reverse complement strand
AGAGTTGATTATTGAGGTATTTGTTGATGACATTATATTTGGAGGAGATGATAATCTATGTATGAAGTTTGCTAATGAAATGAAAAGTGAATTTGAAATGAGTATGATTGGAGAGATGAATTTCTTTATGGGATTATAAGTTACTCAGTTAGACAATGGGATTTTCATATCTCAGTCCAAATATGTGAGAGAGCTACTGAAAAAGTTTGGCATGGAAGACTCAAAGCCTATTGGTACTCCCATGGTAACTAGATGCAAGTTAACACAAAATGGTGATTTTCCTAAGGAAAATAAAACAAGGTATAGGTTAATGATTGGTGGATTTATCTACTTAACTTAGACCAGACCAGAAATTATGAATGTTGTATGTATGGTTGCTAGATTTCAGGATGATCTGAAAGAGTCTCATGTGACTACTATAAAGGGAATATTTAGATATCTGAAAGGAATAGTTGATTTTTGGGATTTGGTATCCTAAGGATGATGATCTTACTCTGAGTGCATATATTGATGTGGATTGGGCAGGAAATTTAAATGATAGGAAGAGCACTAGTGGTGGTTCCTTCTTCCTAGGGAAGAAGCTAGTGTCTTGGTTGAGTAAAAAACATAATTCCATTTCTCTATCTACTACTGAGGAAGCGTATATTGCTAATGCAAATAACTGTACTCAAATGATGTGGATGAAATAGATGCTAAAATATATCAAATTAGTATATGATGAGCCTATTTCCATATATTGTGACAAATCAAGTGCAATTAACATATCAAAGAATCTGGTGTTAAACTCTAAGACCAAGCATATATCAATCAAGTTTCACTTCTTGAGAGAGAAAGTGAATGAGAAAGAAGTTAGACTAGAATATGTGCCTACCAAAGAATAGATTGTAGAAATTTTCACCAAACCTTTGCCAAAGGATACTTTTGAGTATCTCAAAGGGATGTTAGGGGTGATTACCCCTCCTGATATGAACTGAAGATGCATTTTCTTGCATCAATTAGTGTGCTTCATAGATATTTCCTGATCTAGATTGATGTTTTCATGGCTGCTACTTAGGGAGAGTAGTCAAATGTGCAGATATGTGGTTCAAAGCTTGTATGTGGAAAGATAATGCTTATCTTTTCCATTGAAGTCAATGGGGGAGAAGAGCAATGTGAAAAATCTCTTTGGGGAGAAGACAAATTGAGGAGAAGAGTCAGAATCTAATGGGGAGTAAGTGTAGTTGTGTTGATGGTATTTTTCACATCATGTTTTGCCATCAATGCCAAAGGGGGAGATTGTTGGATGTTGTGGTTGTGTTGCTGATATGTGGTTTTCATTAATGTCAACACTATTAGCATTGATGTATTGGAGGCTGTATATGTCAAGGATATTGAGAAAATTGTTAACGAAAAGTTGCAAGTAGCTAGTGGAATAGTGAAGGTCATGAATGTGTCTTGCTCAATACATTGAAGATCAATTATTGTGGACTAAAGGGTTTATTTTTGTGATATCTAGTCTATCCACCAGAAGTTTCAGAGGTCCATGTGAAGATTTGATTGTGTTATGAATAGTTGTGTTATGACAGTATTTATGTGGGTTTTGTTAGTGTTCCTAATTGAAGTTTATATAATTCTAGTAATCACAGTTATTGTGGATGCCTCTCTATTAGTTCATGTTTCTTTTGGATGCTTCTAGATCATTCTCTATCCTTGTTGTACATCCATGTTGATCAGTGTGCTTGTGGTCAAAGATATTTCTCGTGTATGTTCGGGTTTTCATGTTCTTGGCCAACATAGTGGTTGTAACGTGTTGCGGATCCTTGGAGGTTAAAATTTTAATGTTTGGCACACTCGAGGTTATTTTTTTGGGTCGCATCATAATATTAGTTGACGGTGTTTGATTTGCATTGAAAATTTATTTGTAAAATTGGGTTGACATTGTAAATATGTTTTATATTTTTGGCCGATGAAGTTGTTGATGTAATTCCATGTTGTCGATATATAAGAGTGATTGTTTGTGCAAAGTTAGTGTGTATGAAGTGAAGAAAAGCTAGAGAAAGAGAAAGTGTGTGAATATTGATCTATTCATTCGATTGTACAGAAGAGTGTGAAGAAGTTTGAGCAAATTGTGAAGAAGATTTTCTGTGCTTAACTAGAACTATAATCAAGCTTTTGTAGAAGCTATTTTCTCAATTCATACCCTATGGATCTAATCCAATTTTTTGTGTATTCTTTGGGTAGTGAGCTCTAGAAAGTGTGCCTAAATGCATGTGCATTCCCATTATTTTTCATTATACTTTTAACAGGGTATAATATTGTGGACTAACATCCACTGTGGTTTTCCCCCTAATAGGGTTTCCACATAAAAAATCTTGGTGTTCTCTATGTTTCTGATGTGTTGATTGTTTATGGTTTATTATTCTTTCATAAGATCTGAGATTAAGTTAAATTAAGTTTGAGAAGTTTAAATATTCTATGACAACTGATTCACCCCCCCTCTCAGTTGTTTGTCCTTGTTTTGCCAACAAAATTTCACCTAGTGTGATTTTCTAATGGCCCTAGCCACTTTAAGACCCTTTTGGAACACTTTGAAAAGAAATGGGACACTTCATAGAGAAATGGGGCACTTTTTGAGAAATGGGACACTTTGCGATCAAAAGGGACACTTTGTGAACAAATGGGACAATTTTCCAAAAAAGGGGACACTATGCGAATTTTTTTTTGAAGATCCTAAATTAGCCTATAAATGCATTAAAAATCATTAAATCATTACAAAATCATCGAGTGAAAGTTTTAGAATCGACTCACCTCATAGTACAACTCGCTGCATGCCACCTACTCTCAAAGCTCATCCAGTCACGAAGGTGTGTAACCCTGTCTACTCAACATCTTCTCATATCACTCATCACTCTTAAGCTACAAGAAGGTAAAATGCAATAGTAATTGACAAATTACTCTCCTCTACCTCTTTTAACCTATTACTCTTATGCATTAAATTAGGTTTATTTTCTCTTAAGAGTTAATAAAGTATCTTTTCTTCAAAAAAACATAATGAGAGCTAATGAACTCCATTTTTGATGTCATTTGATGCATTGGAATCGTGATTCCATACTCAACATCATCAATCATCTATCGTTACATGGTATGGTACTTGGAAATTCCCTACGATATGATGTCCTTATTCGACTTGGCTAGATTGTTACCTTGATTCCACCTTCATAAAGCAAGTGGGATCAAGGGGGCATACATCTACCCTTGAATTAGATATCTAGGAGTTAGATAAAATGATTTTTTGACAACTAATGAATTTTTGTTGCAAGATGCAGTTCCTAATGTTGTGGTTTTGTAGATAACTACATTGGGTGCTTCATTCTCCCACCTTTTGAATGAGTATCCTTTTTATGCAAAAAGGTGTACTATTTAGAGTCCTTTAGCTTACATATGCACATAAAGTCATATGGGCACTAAAGTGGGGGCTAAATGTGCAATAGAAAATTGGATACTCTTGAGAAAAGAGATAATTTCATGCTTAATTTGGACCTACTTTTGAGTACCCCTACATTATTCAATCTTCAAAACAACATTTATAGGCCACTAAGACCCATTATTTCTGATCTAGAGGCCTGTTTCACTTTAAAATCATCAAAATCTTGACAAACAACACTTAATTTATTCATATCCTGAAAACCCACCTCCAAAAACTACTACCGGGACCCATTCGCCACCTTGGGAAAATGAGTCCCCTTTGGTAGGACCCATTCTCCAAGGGTGGCGAATGAGTCCCTTTTGGGGGGAAATTCAATTTTGAGTAGGAAAATCAATCAAATCAACTTAATTTTTTAGTGGATGTTGGCCTCTTAGGTCTAAATAATGGGAAAATTAGTTTTTGATGCCTATAAATACACATTTTAGGTCATTTTACAAATAAATTTAATCTAAAGTCAAGTATTAAGAGTCTTCCACAATAAGTTCCATTAGCATTTTCTATAGCAAAGTTGAAGCTTTAGGGCAGCAAACTAGGGTTTTTGTAGGTCTTCAAGCTCACTTATTGTTCAAGATTCAACATTGCAAAGAGTTGATGATGGATGCCTATGGTGAATCATGGAGAAATCTAGGTTGAGGAGATGCAACTAGCCATCAAATCACACCTAAAGACTTATTTTCAAAGTGATTCCATCTTCCATTTTCTCTCTATCTTCAAATTTAAGGTTTTCATTACATTTGCATGTCATTTACATCCATTTGATATGGTGTAGGGTATCTAGGATTGAAATCTTGCATCATTCAAATCATATTTGTACATCTTTTTCTAGCACATTATAATAGGGTTTTATGATATTTCAGATTTCCCTACTATTTGACACACTTAAGGCTAGGGTTTTATGTAGATTTTTATCCATTCAAGGTTTGATTACCCAAATAGGGGTTTGACCAAGGCAAACTCCCCATTAGACAACAAAATTTAAGCTATTTTGCAGGTATTTTCTGAGATTCTGATATGAGTTTCCATCAAAAAGTACTGTGTAGGTGACAAGGTACAGATCTGAGATTTGAATTTGTGGAAAAGTGAAAAGGACTGATTCACCATGGATGGTGAATGAGTCCCACTTAAGGTGGCTATCAAAGTTAAATGTAGATCTCAGTACCTAGTGAGTAGAAACCAGTTTTTGGGCAAAAAACTCTGACCTAGGACTCATTCGCCTAGGTTGGCGAATAAGTCCTAGTCAGCTAAAAAGTCAACTTTTTAGATTTTTAGAGTGGTTTCCAATCTTCATTAGTCTTACAGGTGCACACATTCAGTTTTACAACTTTCTATTTAGTTCTATTTGCATTTTTTTCATCTTTTAAAGTCTTTTGTAAAAGTCATTGTATTTTCAAACATTACATATTTCATTGGTTTCACATTAATAATCAATCAATTTCATCATCTAGTTGCATTTAGATCATTGAATTTAGTCTTAATTCCATCATAAATTCCTTATTTTGAGTGAACCACCATAATTTTTCGGTTCTATCTCTCTCATTTTAGGTGAAAAACCCTAAGAGTGCAAGAGAAATCCATAGAACAACCTTAAAATTGTTGGTTCACAATGCATCCTTTTATCCATCCATGAAACAAAATGACCTTTCTATCATCTCACCTCCTAATACGTTTGGATACGTACATCCTAAAAAAAATGGACCTAAATTCCCTCCAATAGGTGGACCTAGTTCCTCTAACCAAGCAACTCCTAAACCGTTCTATGATAACAAAGTTAAGAACACATGAATCAATCTTGAAGAAACATATGGAAAAGGTTTTACCATATTAAGCAAACAAGGATGTGACACAAAAAATTAACATGATATTCATCAAATTTTAGAACAAAGACCATCAAATGAAAAAACAATAGGGTTAGGATATCATCTATCCTCCTCATGACAACAAGCCTCTTGTAGAATACTAGAGACTTTGTGATGATGGCACGGTGATCTTTGATTCCCCACACAATCTAAATATTCTCCTTCCTTTTGGAAAACCCTTACATGATACTAATGAAAAGGATGATAAGATCCCCTTGGGTCCTCTTCCCTCTTCAATTCATGAAAAGGGTGAATCTAGTTAAACACAAATGGCCTTACAAGTTGAAAAAATTGAAGTTTCATCTCCATGCACCACTTGAATGTGAAAGGAAATTACAAATCCTCTAAAATAATGAACTCATGTTATTACTATACCTATGAATAGGTTGGTAATCTACCCTAAAGATGCTAATGGTCCACATTGCACTTATCATCGTGTTCTTGGACATAGAAGTGATGAGTGTCACAATTGAAAGAAATACTGAGCAATTATCATTTTGATGGTGATAATTGATATCCAATAAATCCTTAAGACATTAACAATTCCCCTTATGTAATAGTTTTAGAATATTCTATTCTCACTATTGCATGACCTTTCTCATAACCTATCTCGGCTCATTCTTTCCTTGCACTAGTGGGGGAAAGAAGTTGCTAACCTTGTCTTAGTAATGCATTTGTCCTTGTCCCCTAGCTATGTTTTTCACCTTCCACTTATCCTGACTGAGAATGGGAGGTGGGTGACTCACTTGTTGGTTGACTTTCCTTTGCATTACTATAATTTTTCTTTTCTTTTGTATATGTGCATATCGTGTTCTCCCATGACATGACATTTGATTGATAAGTAGGAGGTATTTTCCATAGTGTGTCTAATTATGATATTGCTATCAGGATTCAACCATGTAGTTTTTGAGTTAAACTCATTGACCCATGTTTCATGAGTAGTGGTTCACAAGATCCCATATCTCATGATAATATGGTATTTGATGTTTTCCTCTCCTTGTGACATTCTTCTATTTGTACCTTCATTCTTCTCTATGTTGTACATCACTTTTGTCTTTTTCGCTTTTTACTTGTGTTTTTCCTTTTAGGGATGATGCAAAATGTTGAGATGCCCTATGTCTCTTCCATGTTGACCCAAAAGCTCTTTCCTTTTCAAATTTTCTTGTATTTTTCTTTTGGGGATGACGCAAAGCATAGAGATGCCCTAAGTGTCTTCTATGTTGACCCAAATGGTTCTTTTACTTTCTTTTTCTCTTTTGCTTGTGTTTTTCCTTTTGGGGATGACACAAGGCATTGAGACCAAAATGTCTTCTTCATGTTGACCCAAAATATTTTCCTTTTCTTTCGCCTTTTCCTTTTCTTTTTTCTTGTGTTTTCCTTTTAGGGACAATGCAAAGTGTTGAAACAAAAATGTCTCTTCCATGTTGACCCAAAAATGGATTTTTTTTTTCACTCTCTTTGTTTCATTCATCTATTTCTATGTTTATTTGGGGAATGATGAAATTTTTGAGCTCTTTCATAAAAACATTGCAACAATGAACATATTGACCCCAAATCCATAGATCCCTTATGTGTTTGGTGTGTTCCTTTTGGGGGAAAACCCTCCTTCTTTTGCCCCTTTTCCTTCACATGATATAGCCTTACTCAGAAATGTATAACTTGGCATAGGGACTTTCCAAGTTGGCTCCCATGTATTTTTATTTTTTTTGTATTTTTCATTCTCTACTTTAAAGTAACTACTCATAGAACAGTGTGTAGCAATTCCTTTAAAATGGAGGCATACATTTGTATAATTCATTTTTCATTTTTTCTTTTTCTTGGTTCTTAGTGCATCCTTGTTACTTTATATGATGTGTTTGTAACTTTGGGGATGACATAGTGTGTGTTGTCTTTCATGAGTGTGATCTATCAAGTAGCATATTACATTCCTCTTGGTGGCCTGATGTGACATACTGCATCCCCTAAGTTGTGAATTTTCTCTTCTTTGATTGGTTCTCTCTTGGAGACATTGGACACAATGTTCCCTAAGTTATAGACCTCACATGAACTAAGCAAGACTCCTTTGAACATATTTTGCATGTTGCAT
Source organism: Sequoia sempervirens (assembly GCA_007258455.2). NCBI lineage: Eukaryota > Viridiplantae > Streptophyta > Pinopsida > Cupressales > Cupressaceae > Sequoia > Sequoia sempervirens. Next base: position 20,654 of record VDFB02166343.1, on the reverse strand, counting down.
TTTGCATTTACATTGCAACCTTGCATAACACAACTTGCATACCTATGGTACCATTGCTTTTTTTCATGAGTTCTAAGAATATGAAGCTTTTCTTTTCTCATGAAGTATGAAATGAAATTGTCCTTTGTGGCACCTTATTAAAGTTATTAGGAGGTATAACTTTGATAGGGTTGAGTGGGAAATCCCATTCTGAGGCATGAATTTTCCCCATAGCCACTTGCTTGTGTGTGAGTGCATACCAACCGTGAGCATATTTTCCTCACCTTTCAGGCCTTCTCACCCCATGGACAACCAAAAGTTCCATGGCCCCAGAGTGAGTACACATTTGTTGTTTCAAACAAATAGCCTAGATTTGATCCACAATGGGCTAGAAAAATGATCAAAGCTTTCTTTCATCCTTCCTCATTATATCCATGTGTATTCCTTTGCATTTATGTTTGGTTTTCAATGTGATCATCATCCTGGGGGCTTGATCATCCCTCTTGATTATTGTTTTCTTATCTTACCAAGCATTAGTGCATTTAGAACCCTCTTGGTTGCCCGATCGACTACTTTAGTGTGAGTTTGAAGAAGGTTCATCCTCTCACTAAAGTGGGGGCTAGCTATGGACATGGAAAAAAGTAACCTTTCTACTTTTTCTCATGTTCAAGCCATCCTAGTGGACTTTGGCTTTATTTTTCCTAGATTTAATGTTGTAATGTGTCCAACACATTCACGTTAGGTCTTGGACCCTTGTGAATCATTAAGACTTCTAGGATGTCTTGTAAAAGTGTTGTGAAGTGTTGTAAACCACTTTCATACTTTTCTAGGACCCTTTCATTATAATTCACTTAAATAGCCCCTTTTTATCACTTACCAAGTCTTATTTCAAATTTTTGTAAATAGTTGTAACAAACTCACGCTTTTCTAGACTTTCCATAAATAATTCAACACTTTCTCATGTTTAAATGACCCCTTAATGCAATTTACATCCATACTTAAGTGTGTTTTTGAGGATATTCCCATTAGACATTATTTAATGAACATTAATCTCTGAAACCTAGTGAAATTTCCCTGGTGGACCAAGTGGTCACCTGGGGTGACTTAGTCCCACTGGGCACAAAAATAAAAATAATTTTAATTTCTTGGTGGGATTTTATTCTCTTACCCTTGAGGTCGGCCTATGATGTGTTATTTTTAGGAATTAATAGAAAAACAAGTATAAATAAGGGTTTTTCTCCTCATTTTTCATCTCCTAATCTCCTACAATCTCATAATTCATTAAGCATTCAATCTCTCAAGCATTCAAGCACTCTAAGCATAATCAAGTCATCCATTGGAGCACTTGATTTCATATCTTCATATTTCTACAACAAGGGTTTGGTAAGTTTATGACATTGCATGTTTTTTAATTTATCATTCTCTTCTAACTTCATTTCATTTCATAGGGTTTGATTACCAAAGTGGGGCTTGACCAAGGCAAACCCCTATACTCTAACCCTTAACCCTTTTTTCCCCTCTTTGTATGCATATTTGTCAAATATTTTGGTATCAAAAAGTGGTCAACAATCCATCAAAGTCAATAAAGCCCTAATTGAAGCTTGGAGACCTATTTCAACCCATTTTCTATAGAATCAAGATCGAACACCTGTCAAAAAAGTAAGTATAGACCGAAAGCCACAAAATTTTGTCCCAAAATTCTATAAATCTTCAGGTGGACTAAGTCACCATCTATGGTGAATTAGTCCCACTACTAGGCTTGAAAAGTGGTTTCTACATTTTGGATACCCATTTGGCAAATTCATGTTCTAACAGATTTTCCCTAAAATTGGACTAAGTCGCTCAACTTGGTGTAAGTGTCCTAGTCAACATTTATAGTCAACTCTGCAGGATTCCAAAGCCTCTCTACATGAAATTCCAAATACTAGGTGCACCTCTTCAGTTTTGTTCAATTCTTTCATCATTTACTTGCATTCTTGGGTGTTTTTGAACATCACAGTGTATTTTCTAGAACTTTGTATTTCTTAGGTTTAACATCAACAAATCATTTATTTTTCAGTTTATTACATTAGGACATCATATTTAGATACATTTCACTCCTCATAACATCAATCTTTGAATGTAACATTGTATTTTGGCCCAATCTTTCCTCTTTTAGGTGAAAAACCCTAGAAGGGCTAGAAAGCATTCGGGTGCCAAAAACTTTGTTTACAACATGTAATGTATTTTAAAGTCTAGTTTTTAAACTCCTGATTGAAATTATGTACTTGAAAATTTTAAGCAATATGGTGATTTTTTAGACTTTGGAAATTTGGCGCATGATGGTGATCCCATGTAGTATATAGCTGAGGTACATTTAAATAATAAAAAATTTAATTGCTTGATGTAAGTTTGAACACATTAAACTTGTACATTGTAAGTTTAGATAATTTTACATTTATGTACACATATATATACATGTATTTAAAATTAAATTTAAACATGTGGGTACTCGAGCTTGTGCAGGGCTTGGGATGAGGCTCAGGACATGAATCAAGAGAGCTTGGATCGAGACATGGATCCACACATCTTGTATCAGGAGAGGGATTGGTCCATGGATTGAGGAAGAGATCGCATTGGGGATATGATGATTCCGTTCAAACTAGATATCCCTCTCTTTGAGATGTTTTATAGTATTATGGTTTGAGATCAGATTATTGTGTTGGAAACACTTTTTATGATTTATGTATCACATTACATACATTTATGTTTTATGGTATACACTCGTTATGATTTACATCGCATTCATACATTTAAGTTTTATGGTTTGAATAGGTTTTTTATACACATTATTATGGTTTGAACACTTGTTACATCTATTTACATCGTGCATTATTATGGTTTTATTTATTTAGCAAGTTTGTACCTTTATTTAAATTTATTGTGGTTTTTTCACACTTGTACATTTATTTACATTTTGAAATCAAAATGTTGGACTATCTAATGGTTTCTATTTGTAAATTTAAAAATATGGATGCACAATTAATTTTAAATAAAAATGAATTTGTCTAAATAAATAGGTCAAGAAATAGAAAATTTTGAATATAAATATGTAAGTTCTAGGTCAATTGGACTAAGAGATTAATGCTATATTTAAGTGGAACATAAAAATACAATTGGAAATAGATGAGAAAATGAATTCTTAGCTCTAAATGTTCATTTTTAAAGTCACTCTAGGTTAAATGTAAATTGTGCATATATCATTCTATATGAACTTAATAAGAATTCCATATAATCTAATACACATAAATTTGAATGTGCATGAAAATAATTCAAACTAGATGATGAGATATACTTGTGTCCAGTTGAATGTAAATGAAATCAAATATAAATTCAAGTGAACTTAAGAATTCCATACAATCTAATACACGTGTGAATTTGATTGTGCATGCAAATAAAGTTATCTAGATGATGAACTATAAATGGAGTTGAATGTAAATGAAATAAAATCTATTCTTGAACTTAAGAATTCCATGGAACATTTATGCAATTGGAAATTGATAAAATCTCACCATGCACATAATATAAGTATCTAGATCTTCCCATGACAACTATATATTAAAAAGTGATCAATGTTGGCATATGGATTTGAGAGATTGTTTTTGGTTGCTTATGTTGTCATTCATGGAAACTAGAGTCAGCAGTATGGTCCGCAGTGTTGAAGTTGCTCCTCCAGGCAAGAAAAGTAAGAGACTTTAATCTACCGGTAGAATATATGAAGAATAGAACATTCGATTGATAATTCGATTTGAATACTTCACTGGATCACTATTCTATGGTGTGGATCCCCAAGGAAGCTTGTTTATCATGTATGCTATCCTACTCTAAATTTTTGTGGTGTCGCTTCAATCGGAGTATGAGTTAAGAGATTTGGTAGAATGATTTATTGTTTATTTTCTCATTCTAGCTGACCTATTGTGTATGGCATGTTGCAGATGTTTGTGGAGTATGTGTTTAACTATTTCTTATGTTTGGAATTTTGGTTTGGGTCCCTACTATATTCTAGCCAACTTGTGTGGGTACACATTAATTCTAACTGGTAATTTGAGCCGACATAAGGAAAATTATTATATTTTGTTTTGAAGCTGACATTTAACAAAATTCTTGTTAGTGGGTATATAAGGAGATCGAAAAATAATTATGGTATGGATACAAAGATGAAGAAAGAAGTGTGTAAGGGTCAAGAAGAGTAAAGGTGTTAGAGCGAAAAGTATAGAATAGTTATATGAGGTAATATCAAAAGATCTGCTTGAACAAAAAAAGGGTTTATGTTTAAGGAGTAGAGTAGAGTAGAGGAGAGTAGAGTAGAGCAGAAGTGTGAATTGGATTAAAGATCCAGAATCTAATTGTGTACTTCATTGGAACTGAATCTAGGCATTTGTGGATGCCATATTCTCAGTTCAACATTTTGTTGTAATCACAAATATATTTTGTAAGACAGTGAGCCTTCTCTTTTGAGCAGTGAGCTCTAGGCAGTGAGCCTGAATGCAAGTGCATTCCCCTTTTATCATACTTTTAATAGAGTATACTTTGTGGATTAATCTCCACTATGGTTTTTCCCTTAATAGGGTTTCCACGTAAAAATCATGGTTTTATGGTGTTCATTAATGTTTTTACATGTTTATTTCAATTTATATGTTGTGAATGCTATTAAGGGTTTAATTATTGTTGTTGATAGTTTAAGATCTGATTTGAATATCAAATATTGTGGAACACTAATTCACCCCCCTCTTAGTGTTCCCAGTGTCCAACAATTGGTATCAGAGCTTGTTCCTCTTCTGAAGTTTAATAGCTTGAGGTGGATCTTGAATCACAATGGACATTGGTGGTCTTCAACAACAACTTATGGTGACACTTGATGATCTTGATCAATCTAAAGTAGAGGTCATGGAACTAAAAGCAAATCTTGTGGCTACCGAAAAATTCATTCAATCACTGAAGGATAAGATAAATGAGTCAAGGGAAAAGAGGAAGGAACTGTGTGATTAGTTGAAGCAAAAAGAAAGAAAAGGTCCAAATGATGTCCATCTAAATCAAACCCTAAGAGAAATAACAAAAGAATGTGAAAATCTTGCTAAGGTCAATGTAGCTCTAAAGCTTGAAATGGAATATGTGCTGATGAAGTTAACCAAAGAGATTGAAGAAAGAAAGAAGAAAGAGGAGAATTTGGCATAGTCCTTGAAACAAAAATCTGAAGAATGTAGCAAAATTAATAGTGGATTCATTCAGCTAGAGATTGAACTACAAAAATCTAGAAACAATGAACAAGAGCTTGAGAGACAAGTAGTTATTCTCAAAAATGAGCTTACTACTGCAAATGAATTCAAGGAGAAATTTAGGATAAGTTCTGCTAGGCTTGGTGAGATAACTAAAGGACAAAAGGATACAAATGGCAAGCAAGGTATTGGCTATGAGAAGGGTGAGAGCTCTAGATCTAAACCGAATAACCTTGAAAAGAAGAACAAAGGCAGAAGACATATGGTAAGGCAACCTAATGCTCATAAATTTAATGGATATTGCTTTGTTATAATAAATTTGGTCATATGGCTTCTTCATGTAAAAGAAAGATAAATTTAGCACTTCATCATTTTTTGGTCAATGTTTTAAATGCAAGAAGTTTTGTCATAAGTCATTAGAATGTAGAAGTATGTCTGTCAGTGCAAGTAACATTGAATGCTATACCTATGGAAGATTTGGAAATGTTTCTAATCAATGCATATTGGGAGGAAATCAATGGAATGCATGGTATAGATAGAAAAATCTGATATGCTACAACTATAACAAAATTGGTCACATTGCAAGATTCTGCAAAAACAAAAACTTGAATAAAAGAGGTTTGGTTTATCAAGGAATAAATTCATAGAAAGACAAAAAGGGAAAGGAAAAAGCATATGTGGAAGAGATAAGAGATTATATGAAGAAAACATGGGTAAAGAAAAGTGAATCTGATGAAGGAAATAAGGATGTATGAGAAGCTCCCTCTGGTAATTCTTTTGGCAATTGATTTCAGGCCAGTGGCCTAGGGGGAGTTTTTCATAAAAATCCTTTGTCCCCTTATGTATATTTGACACTGAATCTCAGGATGTCGTCAGCAGTTGTGTTATTCATTTTCAAATGCATTAACAATCACTTGTTGAGTTAGATGAAATGTTAAAGGTTTGAAGTCGAATTCTTTGATTGCTATCTGAGTTTGCAATGTAACCAAAACTTCTAGGGAAATGCATTTAATGTGGTAGAAAGTTAAGCATGTGAAGTTCTAAAAAGGGCATTTGGAACCCTAATTTGTCACTATGTGCCAAAGGAGAATAGTTGGAGAACATTTTTAGCAAAAAATTGAAGGAGTGAAAGTCAATCTAGTGGTGAATTCTCCAAGTATCCCTACTGCTTGCCAATTTCATATCTATTTGATGATTGGTAGAATCCTGTTCAGTACGAAAAATAAAGAAAATCCAAGGATTAGTAACTTTGGATGAATATAGTAGTCAAAAGGTCAGGGATATAAGAAAATTTTTATCTGTCATTGAATTGAAAAGGATTGGAGGAGCGAGGCATAAGAATTTGGATATCTGGAATAAATTCCCTCACTTCGTCAATTCAAAGGTAGTTCAGTTTATCTTGAAAAAATTGGATGGTGATATCCTTACTCTGAACAAACTTTATCAAATTTCTAAGGATGTAATAAAAAATCTAACAGGTTTGTTTGAACTTGGTGATGTTCCAAAAAAGAAGGGTATGTGCAGGATCATCATGGAAAAAACAAGCCCTTAAGTGGCAAAAAATTTAGAAAAATTAGAGTTAGGCAACTTGACGTAAAAATTTGAATAAGTTATCTATATTATTTCAAAAATATGTAGGAATAGAATCTATAGAAAATTGAATTTAGTTTCTAAACTACTAGATTTGTTTTAAAAAAAAGAAAAACTATTTGGTGAAAATTTGAAATTTCAATGCAATAGAACTTAAATTCCAGGGAAAAATAAGAAGTAGGTGTCTGTCTGACCACACTAACCACAATAAAATGATAATATTTTTTTATAAGACTTTAGATAAAAGTAGAGAACTCATGTCTCGATATGATGCATTTTTTTTATAATTTTTTTCCAAGTAAATAATTAATTATGAATTTTTTACTACAACTTTTAAAAAATATAAAAAATTGTATGTCTGACCACCTTAACTTTGTCAAAAATTCATGAAATTCAATTTTTCTTTTTTTAATCCTATAGTATGTGAAGCTTAAAATGTGACACATGTTTTGGATTCAAAAAATGTGATATCGTTTGAAAGCTATAGATGTTTTTCACTCACCCTATCAATCAGGACTTTAGTCATAATTTGAATAGAAAATGAATAATAATTACTTATTAAATTCAAAGTAAAGTATAATTTATATTGGTGGAAATTTGAGAATCTCCTTTAAAAACCATTTTTGTTTCATCAATTTTGGGTTAAAAAAAAGTCATCAGCCACATACCCATCATATTTGCCACTTTTTGGTCCATCATGATCCTGCACATACCTAGAAATTGATTCGAAATGTTGAAGTCAAATCCCTAACTGGGATAATGGGAGATTAGAGGGCTTTGGTGATCACTATGATGAAAGATCCTTTAACGGGGTATATTACACATGGAATTTCATATAAAATCTTCTTCAGAAACAAAGAAGGATCAACCTCGGCAGGTACAATGTATATTGCTCACAAACTAATAATAGAAGCTGAAGAATTTGACCTATTTGGATTGATACAAGATCAATTAATGGAGAATGTACAATTGTCAAAGGATATAGGTTACTCTTTCAAGTTTGGTAACCTAGCTATATGCATTATGATGTATTTCCTAAATTGCTTTCCTTTGAATAAAAATGTGGTATAGAAGGAAAATATACTAGTTTGCAAGCAAATTTTTGAGCATTTCAACTCTTTTGAAAATGGTGAACAATTTTATGAAAAATTATTTAGAAGGTTGTTAGAAAATTTTGGTGCAAGTGATATTCCTCTTCCAAAAAAAATAGATGAAGTTGGATCATCCTCCGATAATGCAGAGATAAATCATAAGAGAGAGAGAGAGAGAGAATTGATTGGTGTCACTCCTTCGGAACCCAAGTCAACAAAAGTTGAGGAAAAAGGAAAAGAAAAAAAATTTGTGGATGTAGTCGATGAAGACTCTCAGGAATATACTCCAAGAGAAGTACCAAAACTAGTTGTACCGGTTGTGGAAATTGCAGAAGAGAGTGATGATGAAGGTGCTTTGTTTAAAGAAAAGATATTATAGATTATTCAGGATGAGAATGGAATGCAAAAGATAATTGATATATGGTTGAATGGACCATCTTATGAATGGACATCATTGAGAACACTCTATGAAGATACTTTGTTGATAATAACATTGAATTAGAAAGTCTGAAGAATGTACTTCCAGAAGAATTGATTGTGTGTGTCAAGGATGCTATAGCCTCTATGCCTCTGGATAGAAAAGAGGAAGAAATAATCTCTCATTTGAAGATGTAGTTTAGACTATCTCTTGCTAAACTGAAGAAGAAAATGAATGAGCTAAGATAGTGCATTGACTCAACAAATAAAATTTACAATTACTATGTTAGGTGGCCTCATGTGGTTGGAAAATACAACGACAAGTTGGAGGAAATTGAAAATGAGCTTGCTAGAATTAGATAGGACTACAATATGTTTTTGGAAAAGGATGAAGAAGTTGAGAAGAAGATTCATGATCTATAGGTTGAGCATGCAAAGTTTCACTCTACCCGAAATACTCTTATGGACACTTTCTAGAAAGTAAAAGATCATACCAAATGCAGGATGGAGCAAATGATTGAAATTATAAATAAAGGAGAAAAGTTGGATGATGTCATCACCATTCCTAAATCCCTTGTTCAGATTATCAACAAGTCATTAGAGAGTAACAACTTGATTATAGCTATTGGGTTTGTGGTGGATTCTTGGAAGAAATTTCTTCCGGAAATGAAAGTTAAGTATATAATAATCTTCTGATTTGTGCAACAACTTTCCAAATTTTGATCAAAACTCTCTATTTTGCAAAGTGGGAGAGAATCGTAAAGTTTTGTTTTATAAAAGGAGAGAAGTGCAGAAAAAGTAGTGTAAGCTTTGTCATTGATGTCAAAGGGGGAGAGAATGTGGTGAAAAATGTCTTGAAATCCTAAGGGTGGGCAATAATTATGGTTTTGATGAGTTTATGAGTTTTGAAACTTAGTCATTTTTCACTAAGTGTTACCATCAATGCCAAAGGGGGAGATTATTGGCATATGGCTTTGAGAGAATATTTTTGGTTGCTTATGTTGGCATTGATGGCAATTGGAGTCAGCAGTATGGTCCTCAGTGTTGAAGTTGCTCCTCCCAACAAGAAAAGAGACTGTAATCCACCAGCAAAATATATCCACATAAAAGAGGGGTAAAAATTTATTAAAACAAAAGAAAATTACAGAGCCAAAACATTACATAGCCTTATCAAGCTCCACCAAATGGTCCAAATGTTGAGACAAATCAGGGGGTAATTGACCCTGATCAACCAAATTCCAATCATGAATATGATCAGAAGCCCATTTAGCCAAACAATCAGAAACACCATTCCACTCCCGAGGAATATGAGTAAAAGTAACAAACTCAAGAGAAAAAAAAAGATTGAGAATTTGTTCAATAATCAAAGCCAGGTGCCAACTAACATCCTCAAACTTCCGCCTGTTCAGCAAGTTAACCACAACCTGAGAATCAGACTCACATATGATCTTGCTCCACCCCAACTTACTACCATGCTCCACAGCTAGTAAAATTGCCTGGGCCTCCATAAGATTATTAGTATGAAGACCCTTATAAATAGAGAAAATAAATTGAACATCCCCAGAACTATCCTAACCAACACCACCAATTCCAGCATGACCAGGGTTTCCACGAGAAGATCCATCAGTGTTAATTTTTAGGATACCTTGAGGAGGGGGAGACCATCTTCCCTCCCTATTCACCTTCAGAGTAGGATTCCTACACCTGTTGCGCATAAGCTGCTGATGCGAAGGAGGCAGATGAAGGCGGTTGAAACAGCCAACATCTGAAGGAGCAATCGAATCAGACAAATCACACTTAGCCGAGATCGTTTCTCCCAAAGAATGCAATATTTTCCACCACAAGCGAGGGGCCTCCATCGTCATATCCTAAAAAATTCGACGATTCCTCTCCAACCAAAGATTCCAAATGATGAAAGAAGGGCCAATCGCCCAAGCAGCTTGAAGAAAAGAAGTAGAAACAGGGGCCCTACTCCCCCGATCCATCAACTCAGCCAAAGAAGAAACATGCCGACAGGGCATATTCCACACCCTCCACCAAAAATGCCAAATCTCCCGAGCATAGGAACACTGGAAGAAAAGATGAGAAGCACACTCCTCAGCCTCCCGACACAACACACAAAAAGAGGGGCCCTGGAAACCCCGCTTGCATAAATTATCCTAAGTAAGACACCGGTTTTGAGCCACCAACCACATGAAGAAATTGCACTTGGGCCAAGACAACTTATGCCAAACATACTTCCACCAAGGGAACTGAATATCCCCAAACAACTGACGACCCAATTGCTTATAGCCAGTAGACATAGAGTACTTCCCAGACATATCAGACCCATCCCAGGCTAAAATATCAGGTCCCCTCAACGAATTACAAGCCCGAGAAGCCAAAAGATGAGCAAGCTCCCGCCTATCCTCCTTAGAGCCCCTAGGAGGCCACTCAGAAAGGTGCTTCCAGCGGAAAGAAACAACGGAGCCACAATGCTCAACAATCTTGTAATGCTCAACAGTGTCCCAACCAGCAGTAGTAAAGATATCACAGAGGGGTTGAAGATGAGGAAAAGTAGAAAGAATAGGTGGGTGACCATCCCAAGAATCCCACCAAAAAAGAGCCTGTGATCCTGAATGACAGATCCAAAAAAGCGCACGCTTAATCAGCTGGGCTCCCACTTTCAAAGTAGACCAAATCATAGAACCACTTCCCTCCAGAGGAAAGTGAGGAACCTCATGAGGAGCAACACCATGAAGATACTTATAGTTAAGAACACGGGCCCACAGGTGATGTTGATTAGTATACCAGCGCCAGTAAAGCTTAGCCACAAGAACCTGCCCATTAAAAATGGAAGAGCGTAAACCAAGACCACCCTCCTGCTTAGGTCTACACATAGAATCCCACTTAACAAGGCTCCACTTAGAATTCATCAAGTTGCCACTCCAAAGGAATTGCCAAGAGAGAGCATCAAATGCTCGAAGGAAATACATAGGGGCCGATTGAACCAAACATCTGTAGATGGGAAGGGCCTGGATAACAGACTGAAGGAGGGTAACTTGAGCAGCAGTAGACAACCACCGATGAGTCCAATGAGTAACCTTCTTCCTCAATTTATCAAGCAAAATCTGCCAAGAGGATTTGGGTTGACGGCCAATGGCAAGAGGAATCCCCAGATAAACAAAGGGAAGAGATCCAATTTGAAACCTCAAAATAGCAGCAATCCTCCTCTGGATGGCCAGAGGAGTATTGAAGAAAAAAATAGAAGACTTCTGCTCATTAACTTTCTGTCTAGAAGCAGCGAGATAGATGTCCAAAGCATGCCTAATGGATTCAGCTTCATGAAGACGAGCCAACCCCATAAGAGAGGTGTCATCCACAAACTGAAGGTGAGACAGAGTAGGCAGACCCATCCCCCACTACCAACCATGAATCACACCAAGAGAGACCTGAGTTTTGAGAAAGTGACCCAGCCCCTCAGCCATAATAATAAACAGATAGGGAGAGAGTGGGTCCCCCTGACGAAGACCCCTGGTAGCACCAAACAGCTCTGAAGGTTCACCATTCACAATGATAGAAAATGAGGAGGAAGTCACACAACTCATAGTCCAATTCACCCACTCAAAAGAGAACCCAAAGGCTAACAAAATCTTCTGAAGGAAACTCCATTTAACTCTATCATACGCTTTTGCCATATCCAACTTGATGAACATAGATTTAACCTTGGATATCACCATAGAATGAATAGCCTCAGAGGCAATCACCACCCCATCCAAAATTTGATGACCAACCACAAAACCTCCTTGCTCTTCAGAAATAACAATAGGCAAACAAGATTTAAGCCGCTCAGCAATCAACTTCGTAATAATCTTATACAACACATTGCAAAGTGCAATAGGTCGAAAAAGCTCAAACCTATCAGCACCCTCCTTCTTAGGAATGAGGACTAAAAAAGTAGCATTCAGGGCCCTAAGCATCTGCTTATTATGAAAAGATTCACAGACAACTTCCAGCAAATCCAGATTCACAATTTCCCAAAACTCCTGGAAAAATTCAACTGGGAACCCATCAGGGCCAGGCGCCTTCCCCTTATTCATCCCAAACACAACCTCTTCCACTTCAGACATAGTAATCGGGCGCATGAGAGAAGCATTCAGCTCATCAGAGATCAAAGAAGGAATACAAGCAAGAATCCTATTCTCCTCAACCTCAGCAGGAAGAGAATCCTCAGTGAACAAAGTAGAGAAGAACAGGCGAGCTTCTTTGGATAAAGCCTGTTGCGAAGATAAAACTACTCCTTCAGAGTTAACAAGAGAAGAGATGTAACACTTATTCCGACGAGCCTGCACAGAGTGATGAAAGAAAGCAGTATTCTTGTCACCCTCTTGAAGCCAGTCAATCCGAGCCTTCTGTTTCCAAAAAATCTCCTCACGAAGCTCCCACTCTTCGATAGATTTAAGAGCTTGGGACTCAGCCTGCCCAAGAGCTTCTGAAAAACCAAGATCCCTAATCTGGCGAGTAATGACAGCAAGACGCTCCTGCGCTTCCCTTTTCTTAGTACAAAAATTGCCAAAACATAGCCTATTCCATCTCTTAAGATGAAACTTAACATATTGTAGCTTTTTAACAAAAGAATACATAGCAGTACCATACGCAGGGGCTCCCTCCCGCCACCACTGATCAACAAGATTATACAAAGAAGAGTCACGAAGCCACATAAGCTGAAATTTGAAAGGAGGATTCTTTGGATTAGGGAAAGGAGAAGCTAAAAACTTAATTGGCCAATGATCAGAGCCACACCAATCAAGAATCTCAGAGCTAATAACCACACTGCCCCCAACCCAAAAACTAGAAACAAGAAACCTGTCCAACCGCTCAGAAATCGCCTCCGACCCACTCCGCCTATTATTCCAGGTAAATAAGCCATTAGAAGGTTTGACATCAACAAGACCAAGAGAAGCCACACTAGCCCGGAACAAATCAGAAGCAAGACCCAATCTCGGCAATCCACCTCTTTTTTCTTCCAGGCACAAGATAGAATTGAAATCACCAGCTAAGATCCACGGCAAATAAGGAGCACAAGATCTAAAAAATGTGATATGGGCCCACAGCTGGCTTTTACCACGGATATCAACCGGAGCATACACATTGCTAACCAGAATAGTCTCACTAGAGTCCAAAACCGAGGCCACCATAGAAATAGAGGAGTGGCTAGCAATCCACCAGCGAGGAACAACCTTACGAGGATCCCAAAAAAGAGCCAAACCTCCAGAATTTCCACTAGAGCCAATACACTGACACTGCCCAGAAAACCAAATACGAGGAGCATACTGAAGCATGCAGTCCACCTGAAGCTTAGTCTCCTGCACACAAAAAATGTCTGGAAAATGAACCCCAATCAAATCCTGAATAGCTTTTTGCCGGGAGGCGCTATTCAGCCCCCTTGCATTCCAAGAAAGAATAATCATGGGGAAGTTTGGGAAAAGTGGGCATCCAAGGTCTTAATAGAGCCTGATTCCACCAACAACTCCCCAGTAGATTTAATCTTGTCCACATCCTTCTTGCGACCAACTTTAGGAGACTTAACAAAGTTCGCCTTCTTAAGAGGGCGTTGGAGCAATCCTAGATAAGACTCAGAACCTTGACCTTTTTCCTGAAGACAACACCTCCTTAGCTAGGTCTGCTAAAATAATATCATCATTTAAACCATCTGGAGTGTCAGCAGGCCCAGACCCACCCTTATCCAAAGTAAGAGAAGAGTCCCTAACAAAAATTGCCTGTTCCAGTCCTGTATCCTTACCAGTATCCCCAGAGAGGATCTCAACAGGAGTCCCCTCCTCCAAGGCTTGATTGTCCAACACTTCAAATTGATTGAAACCCTGATCACTCTGCTTATCTTTAAAGGGTCTCTTCTGACCTCTCCCCTTAGCATTCGGTTTAGTGGGGATGAAGCCATCCTTATCAGGCCCTCGCTTAGCCTTTCCCCCTTCAGCCATAGACACCTTGCTTTTATCTACCTTCTCCACCAAAGGTCCCGAGGATGGAGAAGAAGGGACCCCAGCCGTTCTAGAAGTCCGAGGACACTGACGCAGAAGGTGACCATACTCATGACAAAACCGACAATGGAAAGGAAGGGATTCATAATCCACCTGTTGAATCCATGATGCAGAGCCAATAAAAATCTCCAAAGAATCTGGCAATGGATTATTTAAATCAATTTCAACAGAAATGCGAGCGAAAGAAAATACCTTTTTATCCAAGGTATTTTGAGCAATGGCAGCCGGCTTCCCCAGCAAGGCCGCTATTTGTTGCAGAATATATTCTCTCTAGAACTCCAGAGGAAGCCATGGCAGACGAACCCATACAGGAACTTGAGAAGGCAGATCCTCAGACGCATTGAAACCCCCATGCTAGGGTTTCATGAATAAACCCACATGATTGTAAAAATACGGTCCCCCCTCAAAAACTCGATTACGATCTGAAATACAAGAGAAATCCACCATAAAGAACCCGTTCCCTGCCACCAAAATATCAAAGTCACCTTCAACCTATCAAGAACGGCGCATCCATGACTCCAAGGCAGAGAGGGGAACCCGAATACCCAAAAACTTACAGATCAAAACGTGTTGAGTCCAATAAGCAAAATCCTTGTGCACTGATTCTAGAGAGATAACCAAAACTGGACGAGCGTGACTCCGTGGCAAGCAACCATTCACTTTCTTAAGTTTGGAGCTCTCACCAACAAAAGAGTTATTCATCTTCGATGCATGCATGTCCTTAACGGAGCTCAGAGGTGATGACACACCTGGAATCGCCAAGCTCTTGGAAACTTCAGCCATCTTTCCACACCTGGCACCCCCAACTCACCCCCCACGCAACTTACCCACACCAAACCCCATCTTCCGCCACACCACACCCCACCGAGCACACACAGCCCACACGCCACAACACTTCCCACGCACCAAGCCACAGCAAACATCCCACACACACTTCCAAACACACAAACCAACAGACCCCCCTCACCAATTATTACTACTGCGCTGACCGCACCAGACAACAAAGCTTACAGAAGTGTTTCCTTCTCATAGTGAAATCTCCCAAACACGCACCAACCCTCCACCCCAAGCAGAAGAAAACGTAGAGAAAAAGATCCCATGGATAGATCAAACATGCACACACCAGGCTAAGCATGCAGCCTGGGCCGAGAAGGCCGCGAGCTCACGAGAAGGAACCCACATACTCCATCCGCAGAAACGTTCTAATTCAATCTGCCTCATTCTCCACCAGCAAAATATATGAAGAACAAGACATCCGGTGGATAAGTCAATCTAAATACTTCACTGGATCACTATTTTGTGGTGTGATCCCTAGGGAAGCTTGTTTACCATGTATTTTATCCTACTGGAAAGTTTTGTGGTCTCGCTTTAATCAGAGTATGAGTTAAGAGATTTGGTAGAATGATTTATTGTTTATTTTCTCATTTTGGCCGACCTGTTGTGTATGGCATGTTGCGGATGTTTGTGGAGTATGTGTTTAACTGTTTGTTATGTTTGGAATTTTGGTTTGGGTCCCTACTATAGTCTAGCCAATGTTTGTAGGTACACATCAATTCTAACTAGTAATTTGGGCCAACATAAGGAAAAGTATTATATTTTGTTTTGAAGTTGACATTTAACAAAATTCTTGTTAGTGGGTATATAAAGGAGATCAGAAAATCATTTTGGTATGGATATAGAGATGAAGAAAGAAGTGTGTAAGGATCAAGAAGAGTAAAGGTGTTAGAGAAAAAAGTACAGAATAGTTATATGAGGTAATATCAGAAGATCTACTTGAACAATAGAAGGGTTTATGTTTGCAGAGTAGAGTAGAGTAGAGGAGAGAAGAAGTGTGAACTGGATAAAAGATCTAAAATATGATTGTGTGCTTCATTGGAAATAAATCTAGGAGTTGGTAGATGCTATATTCTTAGTTCAACATTTTTCTGTAATCACAAATATATTTTGTAGGGCAATGAGTCTTCTCTTTTGAGTAGTGAGCTCTAGGTAGTGAGCCTGAATGCAAGTGCATTCCCCTTTTATCATACTTTTAACAGAGTATACTTTGTGGATCAATCTCCACTGTGGTTTTTCCCCTAATAGGGTTTCCACATAAAAATCCTGGTGTTATGGTGTTCATTAATGTTTTCGCATGTTTATTTTTGTTTATATGTTGCGAATGCTATTAAGGGTTTAATTATTTTTGTTGATAGTTTAAGATCTGATTTGAATATCAAATATTGTGGAACACTAATTCACCCCTGCTCTTAGTGTCTTAGTGTCCAACAACCAATCCATGTATGATTATAAAAGATCCCATTACATGTGGTCTCAAGCTATACATGGTAAACAACTATTGATGCTGAAATATCTAGCTATCTCAAGCACCCCAAACACCATCACCATGATTCACTACAATGAATATTCCAAAGCACCAAGGTGAACAAGAAAGACCTATCCAAGAGAACCCATACAATCTAACATTCAAAAAATGATACATGTAAGTGAAATATACCAAAGGTTATAGAAAATCATGGTTGGTACTCTAAATGAAAAAAAATAAATTTTACAATGGGCCTATAGATCTCAAGGATTTAATATACTTGATGATTAAGACAAGGTAGGTGATTAGAAGAATAAATTATGAGGTTGAATATGGAGGATGGGATTAGGATTGGGATCCATTTTCAAGACCTCAAAATGATTTGATTTGATTAAGGTTGATTCTCTATACTTAGGATAGGCTAATGTTCCCAAGCAAGAGTTGATTGGATTTGATAACTATACTTAAGATAGGCTAATGTTCTTAAGCAAGTTTGGATTAAAGATGAAATCAAATTAAGGTCATCATTTTTTATTAGGAGATTGGATTTGAAATGGATGATAGTGTATTAAGGATAAGGCCCATAGATGAAAGCTTTGGGAACTGATGATGAAAGGATATGATGTATGAATGAGATTGAAACCTAATCAAATTTTGATGTTCAAGTGATGATTTTTTTATTAAGTGTAACTAAGGGTTAAATTTTAGGATTAGATTATCAAATGAATTGAAAGCATAAACCCAAAGAAAATAATGAAGTGCAAGGGAACAATAAACAAAAAACACAGAAAATAGAACAATCTCACCCAGTGTCTTCAATCTCCACAGTTGATCTCCATTACACCTTCTAACTTGCTGAATTGTGTTGCCCTCAGATCGAACATGCAAGCAATCTTTGACGAAGTCCTACACAAGCTTTGAAGGATTTCAATCTAAATATCTATGCCTAAATGATTAAAATTCCAATGCTTAAATATGCCAAAACTTAATGGAATATGATAATAAATAATGCAAATTTTGTCGAATGTCTAAGTGGGTAAGTGTCTAATCTAAAAATGAGAGGAAAATAGAATTTTATAGAAAATGCTATTTTGATTGGATGGATGAGATTGACTATTGACAAAAGCCTAAAATCAGAGGACGAGATTAAATATGATAATCCCTAATCAGGGTTAGGGAAAAATCATTAAGTGAGCGGTCAAGATGTCATCTAAGAAAATCAAATAAGCAGTGGGGAATAAATGAAATAATTAATTAGAAAATAAAGATTTTCAAAAATCAAGAACATAAGAGTTGAACTAAAAAGCAGATTTGGAAAATCAAGAATCTTCCCAATTATCTAATTTTTGGAAGAATATTACCATTTTGAATTAAACTAATTCAAAATATGGATTTTATGAGATAATAAATAATCGATTTTTTAAATTATTTACCAAAAATGAACTGATAGTTAAGAATATGATGACATTTTAAATAATTTCATTTATTTAAAATGAGAGGAATATTAATTTTGACAATTAAATAATTAAAGATAATTATTTAATTTAGAAGAAAAGATTAATTAATTAAATTAATTAATAAATTTATTTAATTGTGAGGATTAGTGACCTATTAAATAAATAAATGAACTTCATTTATTTAATAATTAGGAAGAAATAAATGAAGAAGGGTAATTAAATAAATTAAGAAATTCATTTAATTAAAGGAAGACTTAGATAATTAATGACGTATTTAATAAATAAAATTTATTTATTTATTTAATAATCATGAAGAATAAAAGGACATGAATTAATTAAATAATTATGGATGATTTAATTAATAGTCGAATGTGGACCAAAAACATAATTAAATGTCATAATTATGCTAGGACAAAAGTGTTAAAAATAGAGCTTTCAGGCCTAGGTCATTTTTATGTGTCTACATTTTTCCCCTCTTTGTCATAATGTAGTGTGTCACATTGTGACAAAGAAAGTAAGTCAAAGCCATGCCCCCTGGGAAATTTTTCAAATTTTGGGTCGATCATAGAAAAATTTGGAAAGGGTCTCGATAAGTCAATTTAATCACTAGAAAAACAATGGCGCAGATAGTTTCAGATTCTAGCATGTTTAAGATATCTAATGGGGTGGTCAAAGTTGGTCAAAGGAGCCTCCAGTAATAACCTAGTTGACAAATGCCATTTTGACTTTATAAATAGGTTGACAAAGGGGTAAAAGTCAATTCATTTTCACTATTCACTTTGTAAATTTTGAGAGCTCAGAGTGAAAAGGAGTGCAGCGAGGATGGTGATTCTAGTCACAGAGCATTGCGGGGAGATTGTGCGGACCTTCAGGTGGCCAAAGGGCTCAGAGCCAGTGGTATGTACCCCTAACCCCCTTTGTAATTTTTTTGTTTTGCGTGTCAAAAGTAGGTTTTTAGGATGAACAATAAATGCACTGCGACGCATATGCGTTCACGTAAGGTGCATTTGACTTCGTGTTCGACACATTTGATACGTCATGATGCAAGTGCAAGGGTAATTTAGGACAAACTAAGGTTTCGTGCCATGTTTGCCAAAAACTGTGATGCATTCACTTTTTTGAGTCACATTCGAAGGTTAGAATGTTGCAATCGAATTTTTGCGACGCAATCACATGTATGAGCGACACATTCGAATGTAGTGATGCATGTGTCATATATCATGATGTTATTGCTATGATGTAATGCATTTGAGCAACCAAGCGATGCAATTGCTATGATGCAATGCATTTGAGCGACCAAGTGATGCAATTGCCATATTGCAGAGCATTTGAGGTATGAAATGATGCATTCGTTGTTTTGTGATGCAATTGTAGTCAACGTGACACATTTGACTTTGACTCTACAAGGAATGATTTTGATGCTTTTGAAATCTAAAATGACTTTGATGATACTAAAAATTGTCTAGAAGGAACTGATGTGTTGATTGGCTTTGTGCAGAGATAGCTTGCCCCTATTTACATGTGAGAGAGTAGACCAACGACATTTCGGTTTGTTCACCTGCTGACTTCATAGGAATGACAATGACTGATGTAGCTAGCTCTATTCTATGTCACCTATATACCTGCTATTCAAGCTAATATGGGACTTCTAACTGCGTTATGCGAGCGTTGGCATTCTGAGACATGTTCTTTCCATTTGCCGATGGGAGAGGCTGCCATTACACTAGAGGATGTGTACCACATTCTATGCGTGCCGATCCGAGGAGAGTGGATTTTCTATAACCCTCACCATGGTGAGCAAACCTTTAGGGAATATTATTGAGATGAGGGCATAGGACTTGACATCCAGGGATACGAGATCTGCTAGGAGTTTATGGCAGAGCACTATGCTCGTTTTGATGTATTTTGGGCAACACTAATTGGCTGGATATTGATTCTCGATCGTTGTGGACATTGGTTCCCTATTGGCTGGGGAGACGTCTTAGTCAGGATGAGGCAGAACATGACTATGTATGCATGGGGCCCTTGTTTATTGGGCACACTCTACCACCAGCTACATGAGGTTTCCTATAGGAGGGCAGAGAGTATATCATGTGGCACCACCCTGATGATGATTTGGGCCTGGGAGCACATAGCTATATTTCAACCACCCAGTTAGAGACCATAGCTAGCTAAGGGGATGCCCTATGCCTATTATTATGCTAGAGCATTACAATAGACACAGATGGGTGAGACAGGTTGGTGGTAGCATCAGATTGATACAATGGTGTCATTTATATGGCGACCATACAGAGACTGCCAACAGTGGGACGATGAAGTGGATCATCTGAGCTTATGCAGATAGTACCATTACTTGATTGGCAAGATAGTTCAGAGCTTGCTAATCATAGAAATGCATCTGCTACAGTGTGTACTCAGGCAGTTAAGAGAGCAGCAGGGTGTACCTATAGGAATAGCCAAGTATGCTCGATCTTCCAAAGAGTATGCTTGGGGGCTATCCATTCTAGTATCCTTTGTAGAGTAGT
>VDFB02166342.1:0-13957 GCA_007258455.2 Sequoia sempervirens | reverse complement strand
TTTCAAGAATAGGACGTGGATATCTGGCAAACATTCTTCTCCATCTTTGAAGAAATGTAATGAAAGATTCACCAGGTTTTTGTGCAACCTTGCAAAGATCTATCATGGTGATCTAGTGTTGTATGTTGTAGGTATATTGTGATATGAATAAGTTGATCAATTCTTCAAATGTCCTGACGGGAGGTGTGATCTTAGATAACCATTCCATAGAGTGTACTCCAAGACTCCTAGGAAACAGTTGCATCAAGTAAATATCTTCGTGAGCGAATTCCAATGTCATGTTCTTGAAGTCTCTAACGTGATCGATTGGATCCGTTTTCCCATTATAGCGATCAAATTTTGGCATTTCACAATGCTTGGGAAAAGGAATCATGTTAAGACTTCTATCAAAAGGATAAGGACAAATGTCCTTGAGAGTATATTTCTTCATGGTTGTTCCCCCTTGTAATTCTTTAACTTGTCCTTGAAGTGCCTTGATTTGTTGGGTCAAAGCACTAAGATTAGAAAGGGGTGTCTCTTCAGGTTTGTTTTTCAAGTTTTCAGTGTCAAAGTCGTGAGGCAATTTAGCCCCTTGTTCGGCTAGATAGCGAAAATATTTTTCCTTATCTCGCTGCAAGATCTTTTCAATGGCTTTATGGAATTTTGGATCTTGCTCAGCCTCTCTAAGACGTTCTTCATCTTGTTCCTCATCACTATCTATTTGTGTTTTGTTCATGTCTTTGTATTGGTGGAACGGATTTTCTTCTCTATTGTCCATGTTTTTGTTAAAAAGTGGATTTTGATTTATGCTGAAAAGGGGATTACTACTTTCTCCTTCTTCTTGAGTGTTTTGAATATGACTTTCTTTTTGGATTGTATCCTTCAGTTTATTGTGTTGAGATCTTGTGGAGATAGGCATATGAATTTGAAAATTTCCTCTAAACTTAGACCCTAGTTTTGACAAGTGCAATGGTGATGATATCTTGATCTGATAAGATATGGAATCTTATGATATGATCAAGGATGCTCCTAACTTTTGATTGTGGCTTCCAAATGATGAAGGATTTCAGAATCCTGTTGGGGAAGTTGAACCAAAAATTAGAAATTCTCTCAAGATCTTTGAAGAATATGATTGGGGTGTGAAGGATATTCTATAGAAGGTTGTGGTATGTTTTCAAATTCAAGAGGTTGGTTATGATTATGCCATTGTGATAGAGCTAATCTCTGATAATAAGCTCGAGAATCTAAGGGATCTACAACATATTCATCAGTGAATCCTCTAACAAAATCCTGATATCTGTGAAGAAATCCTTGATAGTGAAGCAAGACTTGTCGACTTTTGTACAAGAATTTTCTCTTTTGCAGTGTTTTCTTGTATCCTAATGGTTTCTTGGGTTTTCTGATCCTTTTAGACAATGATTTCTTGGGAAACTTTGTTGACTTCCAATCTTTAAGCATGGGAAAAGTATTGGGAATGTTATTGAACCAATGGTATGAAAAACTCTTAAGTGGCTTTTAGTTGTTGTTCTTCATGTTCCTTTTGGATGATCTCTTTATCTGAATTAATGTAATGGAAGACACAACAAACATTTTTGAAAAACAGCTTGTTCTTAAAGCCCCTATACTAACATGAAGTGTTTGATCAAGAAAATGCTTTTCACTAAACAGCCACATAATTCTACCTATCCCTGTTTTCCCAGGCAGTTTGCCCTAGTGCACCACATCTAGAAACTACATCGACCACAATGTCACTCCTGGGGCTTCATTTTTGTTCTTTCCAAAGCATACTCTCAAAGTTACCGAAGTGGGAGTTTATCCCGGCAGTCAAGTCCCTAAAAGCAGGTCTTGGGGAAGCAGATTCTTCCTCCCCTTTCTGTAATCAGGATTATTAGAATGTTTGAAACCCGACTGGCCGCCACCACAATTCAAGTTCTCATAGTGTTGATCACCGTGCGCAGCTACAAACCTCGCAGAGATCCTGTTCTTTAAACAAAAGGTTGGGATAAGCGCCATTCTCGCAACACTACGGGAAAAAGAGGGTTTCCCCATATTTTCTTTAAATTTTATAGTGGGGCGGAATAGCCTGGATTTGGCTTGAACCCACTTGAGTCGTTCCCGTAGGGTGAGTACTTTTTCCCACTACGGCAGGCTCTCTAAAGGATGTAATTGAGATAATAAAATTACATGAAAATTAAAAAGGCAAGTCTGGTATTCTGATCACCCAGTTAAGGGGAGAGCATAGACCTATTGCCACAGTCAAAGCAAACAGATGTTCTTTTTAAATTCCAAATCACAATGATCTAATCTAAGTGAAGATATTGCTTCGCCAAAAACAAATTGTTCAATTTTAACTGCAAGATCATTGTTTGGTGACTATCCTAGATTGCTTCATTTTATCCAGATGTGGCTACCCTAGGATTGCTTCATTTTAAAATTCAGAAAAAGAAAAACAATTTTGTCTACAAAAGGCGTCACCAAACAGTTAAGGGGAGAGCATAGACCTATTGCCACAGTCAAAGCAAACAGATGTTCTTTTTAAATTCCAAATCACAATGATCTAATCTAAGTGAAGATATTGCTTCACCAAAAACAAATTGTTCAATTTTAACTGCAAGATCATTGTTTGGTGACTATCCTAGATTGCTTCATTTTATCCAGATGTGGCTACCCTAGGATTGCTTCATTTTAAAATTCAGAAAAAGACTTAGAATTCTGTATTTTTGTTATAGTCCATATGCACCCGAATAGAAGCTATATGTGCCAGAAGATATATGCGCCAGAACATAAACTAAATGCGCTGAAAAAGATTCTATATGCGCCTAAACAGATGCTACATGTGCCTGAACAGTCACGGTATGCGCTTAAACAGAAACTAAATGCACTGCAAGAAAGATTTAAATGCTTTAAAAATAGTTACTGTGTATGCCGAAAGAAAGACTCTATATGTGTGTAAACAGTTACTCTATGTGCCTAAACAGTCACGGTATGCACCTAAATAGTCACGGTATGCGCCTAAATAGTCACAGTATGCGCTCCAGAATCCTGCAAAACAAAAGGTTAAAACCTCGTATGCGCCTCAGGAAATTTCAAATGTGCCTAAACGTCAATTTTTTTATTTTTTTTTAAAGTTGATTCTAAAACGTGGAAACTGTCAACAGAAACTTGCAGAAAATATTAAATTTGTGGGTTTGAGCCCCATGGTGGGTGCCATTTTATGTGTGAGTGAAAATTGTACCAATGTATATGAAATCAAACACATATTAATAAGACATTATATTAGAAAAAAAGAAATAGAAATACGCAAACCGTAACAACAACTTCCCGAAATCGTCTTATCTTCCTCTAACTCCAGCATTTTGTTGGTTTTGAATGGTCTCAGATCAGCAAACCAATGCTCAAGAAAATGACAGCTAAAGAATGAGATTTAAACATGCACACTATGCTAAATGCAAAAGCTATGCTAAGATGAAAGTATGGCTGTGATGCTGAAAATGATATGGATGCATAAGTTGATTGCGTGTATGCGTATGGTAAACGTAGGTGAGTGCGTGCATAAGTATGCGAAGGTGTAGGTATGTGTAACCAAAGCTTGGATTTGTGCAGGCTTTTATAGAGTTTTCGAGAGGATTCGATTGGATGATTCGATCGACGGTCCAGATTAAGCTTGTTCGAATGGACGCGGGAGATTTTCGAAAGTGGAAGAGAAGGATGGAAGGTTTCCCTTTTCTTTCAATTTTCATCATTGAGATCCGAAGGGAAACTTCCATTTCGAAGGATGAGTTGAGAATTTGGAAGGGTGAGTTAGCATGAGTTAGAAATTAAGTAAAATATATTTATTTAATTTGGAAGTGAAGACGGATATGGCAACTCGCATAATTAAATAAATCATATTTAATTATGTTTAGAAATGAAATTAGGGTGAGGTGGAAAATATTAAATTAAATATTTAATATTTTAATTCGATTATGGGATGGAGAATATTCCATTATTCAAATATTCAAAATATTCAAACTTTAGAATATAATGATAATCAAATATAAATAAATTATGAAAATTTATTTTATTTAATTAAGCGGAAGGTGGAAATGTTAGTAATTAAATAAAATTATTTATTTAATTTAAGGTAGAAGAATTTTAGAAAATGAACGATATAAATAAATGATTAAATTTATTTATATGTAGATGACATTAGAGGAATTAATTAAATAAATCATATTTAATTAATTAACAAGCTTAATCATGACCATTTTTAGACGTATACATTATGCTATTATGTTTAGCTATTAAATGAGATTATTTTTTGTTAATGTTGTTTACAATAATGGTGCATAGGTTGTCCGCAATCAGAATCAGGTAGAGGCTCCGAAGTCTCGAAGAGTCTGCATCCTCAGTTAGTCCGGTCATAAAGTATCCTGGTGGGGTAGAAATTACCAAAATGAATTAATCGCTGAAGTAAAGAGAATTAAATTTCATCAGAGAAATTGAAAGAGACAAAATAAAGGTCAAAATGAAAGAGGTCGAGAAGTAAAATTAAAGAAAGAAAGTCCGGAAGAATTAAAGACAAAGAAAAAGAAGTCGAAAGATAAAAATAAAGGATTCAAGGGTTTTAGAGTTTAGGGTTAATGGTTTTAGGGTTTTAGGGTTAAAGGTAGAGGGTGTTGGTTTGTTTTTTACACTATAACTAGGTAGGTCTTCTAATCTACCTGGGATTGCCAATTCCAATCAAGGGAAGTTGAAGGACTGGACCAAGCGACAAGGACTTTAAAGCCTCCTACACTTTGGAGCTCACACCAAGACAGGGAGGTGATCCTTAATGTGTTTACAACCTCTCCACAAATATCATAAACAACATTAACACATAACAAATAATCCCATTGAATAGCTCAACACAATAAAATAATATCAAATAAAATTGATTGTTCATCGATAATATCAACTATGTGGAGCATGGAGATAACTACAACACAATCCATAGTAAAATATTTTCATTAATTTGCAATTTGTAGCAATCTCTAGGCAAAAGAAAAACAATTATTGAACTACACAAATAAATACAACTTAGATCGGTGCCATATATCCATTGCAGAGTCAAATTCATAAGCATCTAAAGGTTTATGATAGATTTAATACATAACATATAAGATCCCTGACAATATTGCATTACAATTTCATCAGTATGCATTCTCACCCAATACTACTTATCAAATCCTTATACAAAACATATCCGCCTATAATCCCGTTCAATCATTTTAATTAATTCCTTGAATTAAAGCTAAAATAAGGATTATACACACCACAACAGTGAGATGAATGAAACAACCCTTAGTCATCTTATTCAAAATTCAGATATGCATGTATAGTGGAGAAACATGAGTTTGAATTTATCATTACAACTCAAATGCTAGTACTGTTATACAACATTAAATCCCCAAGAATTAAAAACCGATTACAAAATAACTCAGAACCTAAATTGTCTTTATCTCTAAAACCATCAGACTTTACAATTTGCTCTACAACTTCACCTAGACTCAACCAAAAATTATCTAACTTGCTAACCTGTACTTCTGGCCTTGAAATCCTTCTTATAGAAAATGAAGGAGCAAACAAGCATCAGGCCAGAAAGTACACATGTCACCAGCCAGTTGGCACACCTGGTGATATTCCAAAAATTGTTACAACAACCATCACCTTGGAGAATATTCTTGTTCATCATGTCAGCTGAGAAAAGTTGATGCAACAACAAAAAACCACAAGAAGCTCGCACCGAGAATGCCATCAAAGAAAAACTAGAAACCGTTGTAACTGCAACATCCGATTTACCACCTATTAGTAGTCCATTCCTTTTACTCTTCCTTAGTCAAATATTTAATTACCCATTTCTGGTATTCTTCATCAGTCAACCAGTCAAAATTAATCACCTCATTCACCTTGGTATTATAAGGTGTGTATTTTACCGCTACCTAATTTGCATCTCTTTCAAAAGCTTCCAAAAATGAGTAGGTACTAATGATTTTATCCATACAGCTCACCAACAAGTCATAATCTGACTCATCACAAATTAATTTAATTTGATCATTGATGACTTGCTTGATCCTGCCACTGCTTGAGTGACCTGATTTTCCCCTGCTCATCAATTATATCTGGTAACAATGTGTTACCCCAATCATTAAAATTCTTCACCAATTCCTTGATCTTCCTACTCAAATCATCTGGTAGGATCTGAAAACCTTGCAATGATTTAACCAACACTTGAGTAGGCTTTAATGATTGGGGCCTATTATTTGTATCAAACCTTGAAGCCTTATACATGACATCCAAATCACTGGCCCTAGGGATCCAATTTTCAATCAATGGTATCACTACTTCTTGATCCCTATCAATATTCTTTATTGCATCTAACAACAAAGAATATAAAGAATGTATAGATAGCAATTTACTATCAACCTTTTCATTGAAATGCCTCAAGATAGTAGTAACAATCTCATTTTTCTTTGAAAGAGATCCCTCCTCACTTACCTTCAATGATGTCTGCAATTCATCAATTCTTTGCAAGAGCTTCTTCTTTGTAGGATCAATAGAGCACTCTGTTTCTTCATCAATTTGTTCTAAAGGAGGGGTGAGAGAAAGATTCTGACTGGGAGACCCTGGTGTGGAAACAATTGGAGAAGCAGGAGGCACTGACCCTGCTGTGGAAGGTAATGTATTGGTCCCTGGAGCACTTGATGTCTCCCCAATCTGTTTATACATAAACCTTTCCACCTCAGTCTGCAACTCAACATTCCTCTGTTGCATCTTGTTGTATTCCTCAATTAAATGGTTATACTTCTCCATTAGGCTCTTCTTTTCAACCTCCTCCCTTTCAGTAGTCTTTTGGGCCAATTTGGCCACATTCATAGTCAAATTAGTGGCCTCAGTGGTTGAGGTCTCTGAAGCTCTCTTTATTATTAATCCTCCTCTGAAATTTGAATTAATATCCGTAGCATTTGACTTTCTTCCTTGAGGGGCCAATGCCCAAATTGCCAAAGTTTCATATTCCTCATTTAAGGCAGAATCTTGCAATGCTACCTTGACTTCTTCTTCAAAGTCTTACATAAGATGCTTGGAATTTAAAATAGCATTAAATGCTACAACATCTGCAATGTCCCATTCAGGTAGAATCAACACACCAGCCTGACTCACCAGTCTTCTTCCCTCTTCAGGAGTGATGTTCTTAAATTCCTCCATTAATTTAGCTTTTACCTCCTCATCATTATCCTGGTCTGACCTACCAGGTCGTAGTTCTCTTCTCTTCTTACATTTCTCTTGATATTCTTCAAATTTCATCCTTCATACCAATTGCAAGAATACAGGAGCTTTTGCAAATGTATTGTCATCTAGAAACTCCTTACATGCTTCTATTCTTGCATATTGTACACTTTTTCCTTTCATATCTAAATTAGATAGAACCAATTCAGCTAGCCTAGGAGGGGAAGGCATACCAACTTGCATGTCTTGATCAGTAACAATAATTTCATCCATCAGATCCTCCTGTGGTTGATCAATTCTTTGTCTTTTAGGGCTTGGCTCGGATGGTGGTGATGAGGGACTGTCTTTTGGTGATGATTCTAAATCAATGA
This sequence comes from Sequoia sempervirens, assembly GCA_007258455.2. Lineage (NCBI taxonomy): Eukaryota > Viridiplantae > Streptophyta > Pinopsida > Cupressales > Cupressaceae > Sequoia > Sequoia sempervirens. The sequence goes on along the minus strand of VDFB02166342.1, from coordinate 6,362 downwards.
TTTTAATTGCCCTAGGCACTTTGAATTCTGGACCTGGTTGTGAAGGCAACTTCATTATTTTCTTTCCTTTTATGTCCACTTCCTCTTCATTACTGCTATCATCCTTTTTCCTCCTGTAAATAGGCCACCTTTTTGTAGGTTGGTATGCTGGCCTTGTTTCAATTGGCCTAGTACTTTGTTCCTGTACACCCAAACTCAGTTCTAAATTTATCTTTTTGGTCCTCAATGTGCCCATAATTTCCTTGAAGTTCTCCTTTAGAAAGTCAATCTTCTTATGGTATGGATTGAACTCCAACAATGGATTATACTTCAGATCCATCTTATGCACAATATCTAATAGCTTATCATAAGCTATCCATTTCTCCTTGTTCAACTCCTACCTATTTAAATCAAATTCATTTTTGATCAAATCCTCAGGAAAGTTGAACTCATGCACAAATTTTCCATCCTTTATTCTTTGTCTGAAAAGGGAAAAGAAACCCTCAGAATCATATAGCCACTTTGGACCACACCTCAAATGGTAATCATCAAAGAATTTCTCAAAATGCACCCAACCTCCTTTTGAAAAGGAAAAATTAGACACCACTATATAATCAGGGAAAAAAGTTCCCTTACCCCTCCCTGTGAGGTTGTCCTCATGGATACAACCTATTTGCTAAATAACTTCTGCAAACTCCACTCTTGGTGGCACATTGTATGGTAGTATATGGGGGGTTCCTTGAAAACCGTATACTCTCAAAATAGTGCTGACTAGGTATGGGATAATGTCACCCCAGTTATGGAAAACTTTCAATTCTGGCTTCCTTCCTTTTGGCCTGAGGAAATCATGCAATTCCTCAAGGATCCTGGGTACATTCACCATCAGTCTAGCCCTCAATCTAGAAGAAAAGCAATTATCAAATTGCACATAGTTGGTGCTTTCCTTATTGCAAGATAAATCTCCAGCCAATAATTGTACTGGCAATCTTTCTCCATCAACCGATTGCCTTAATTCCATCTTTTTAGAGAAAAAGTCAGCATTCTTGAACAAGAACATATGCATTAGCATAGAAGACTAGAAGAATTGAGTGTCGGTATCATTTTTCTGCAACTTTGACAACCCTTCATGTATCCTCTCAGCCAAGAAAGAAGCAAAGTCATATGTCATAGAGAAGTTAGGGTGTTGTATTTGCACCCCCATGAACATGTATGTAATAGGCATCACCGCACCAGCACTAAAACCCAAAATATCACACAATGAATAGAAAGTGGCCAAGAAATGATTTGCAAAACAATTTAATCTAAAAGGTTCCTGGCCACTAGGGCTGATATGAAATCGTGAACCTCCTGCCCTAGCCAGATGAGGTCGAAGCAACTTAGCTCTAAAAAGAGACTTCAACTTTGCATATTCCTGCTTCATTTCATCAAGATTGATAGGAACCAAGTCTTCACTCGGTTCACTCAAGTCAAAAATATGTTGGACCTCTTCTCTATTAATGCTCAACAAAACCTTTCCATTACTACCCCTGATTACCTGTGTGACAGGGTTATATCTTGCAGCCACTGCTCTAAGTAAGTCTATGTTAGGGAACACGTTTGAGACCACCAGCTTTCCCAAATCATACATCCAGCCGTTTGAAAAGGGGTGAGGAAAATTCCTCTTTCCATACCATAATTTGAACATTTCCAAGCCTGTGAGAGGAACCCTAGCATCAGAAATGTTAGAGAAATTATATACTAACCCTTCCCCCAGGATTTTCCCTCGCATTAGAACTAATCCCTTCTTCCTATCATTTGTTGAGCAAGGAAATTGATCCAGAAAATCATCGTACAAGTTTCTTTTTAAATAGTCAACTTGGCTAGAATGTTGCTTTGGCGGTGCCATCTTGGACAAACTAGGGTCTTTTTACAATTTCACTCTTCGAATAGCTAGGACTAACCAAAGATAGGAAATTATAGAACAAAACATTGCAATTTCTCACAACTATAATTAAACTATAGCCCTAACACGTTTATCAACAAGCTCAATGACAAGCACACCAAATCTTTTCCCAAATTCAAGTGCAGAATGACCAGGAAGCACAAAAATTAACTCATGACTTTATTTGCAGAAGTCCCAAATTTTGGCTGCAGAGATTCACAACTTTGCTTTTGGCTATAAAACTAGTCTGCAAAATACTTGAATGCTTTGTGATACAAATAAAATAGGAGAATTTATTTTATCTCGATCAAATCATGCCTTCTAATGTCTCATCTGCCATTAAAGCTCACTCGCGCATTGCACGAACGACTCCAACCATATTTGATGCAGATTTAAATTTTAGCTGTCCAAGTGGCGGTTACCCGCGATATCGCAATCAGTAAAGATCCAGAAACTTTGGATCATGCGATGGTGGAAAACCGTAGATCTTGAGCATTTGTGATCTTGTTCCTTCAACACAGTCACCAGCCTTATTATTAACCGTCGAGCAGCTTTTTCATCAAGATTATAACATATTCGTTGATTTAGAACATGTGCACCTCAAGAACACTTTAGTAACCCACCTTTTAATGTATTAAGGCCAGATTAATTTACCACAGTATTTCCTTCATTCCTTTGGCTTCAGCAGATGAGACACGTGGCACCCACCCGTGATATCACGATCAGTAAAAACCTTGCAGCTTTCAATCACGCAATGGCGGGAAACCATTAAGATCTGATGACAATTGATCAGAAATCAACCAAACTTATCACCTTCAGCCTCACTAGATAGGACACGTGGCACCCACCTGTGATATTGCGATCAACCAAAGCAGTGTGGTGGGGTCATCACGGGATGGCGGGGAGCGGCTGAGATCAAACGATAGTTGATCAACGGTTGTGCGAACTTCATCCTTCTACAAAAAAAACATTTATTAAAAGGACAAGGGGACATCAGTAGGCGGATGGTAAACAATGACATAAGTTGTTTTTAAATTATGAAACACTGGGCCAACCAAGACTTAGGAAAATAAAACCCTACAAAGGAAATAAACTATTAAAACAAAGGGACTCGGCCTAGACAGAACGATAGGACATAAGTCATTTTAAAACCCCTTACAAAGTAACATCGAAATAGATCCCAACCAAGGTGAAAAATAAACACAAGGGTTTTATATGAAAATAAAGCTAAAACCACCAACCCAAGGAAAATTCTGACACCATGAAAGACTAGTAACACCAGGTAGGGTAGGAATGGAACATAAGGAGAAAAAATATAAAGTTCCATCAGAGGGGAGAGAGATAGAGGGAGTGAGTGAGAGAGAGAGACCTGAGAGAGGGAGAGGGGGTAGGAGGGAGAGTCTTGAGAGAGAGGGGAGGGAGGAGAGATAGAGGGCAGTAGAGGGTTAAGGGTAGAGTGGAGAAACTTAGGAGTGAGAAAGAGAGAGAGGGAGGGAGGGAGTAATGGGAGAGAGATAGAGGGTAGAGGGTTTAAGGGTTTAGAGGTTAAGGGTTAAGGGTTTAAGGTGTAGGGTTAAGGGTAGAGGGGAGAGATAGGAGGAGGAGTGAGAGAGAGAGACTTGAGAGAGGGAGAGGGGTAGAGGAGAGACTTGAGAGAGAGAAAGGGTGAGGGTAGAGGGGTTTGAGGGGTCTGGGGTTTAAGGGTTAAGGGTTTAGGTGGGTAGAGGGAGATAGATAAAGGGATCTGAGAGGAGGAGGGAGTGGGAGAGAGATAGAGAGTACATAGAGGGTTAAGGGTGAGGGTAGAGGGTTTACAGTTAAGGGTTAATGGTTTAGGGTTTAGGGTTTAGGGTTATGAGAGAGATAGAGGGAGTGAGTGAGTGAGAGAGAGACCTGAGGAGAGGGGTAGGATAATACTTGAGAGAGAGGGAGGAGGAGCCGCTATGTAGAGGGTAGATGGTTTAAGGGTTTAGGGTTAAGGGTGGAGGGGAAAGAGGTAGAGGGAGTGAGTGAGTGAGAGAAAGACCCAAGAGAGGGAGAAGGGGTAGGAGGGAGAGACTTGAGATAGAGTGAGTGAGTAAGTGAGTGAGTGAGTGAGAGAGAGACCTCAGAGAGGGAGTGGTGCTAGGGGAGAGAGAGAGAGAGAGATAAAGGAAAGGAGGGTTAAGGTAGAGGGTAGAGGGTTTAAGGGTTTAGGTTTAGGTTTAAGGAGAGAGACTGAGGGAGGGAGGAGTGAGAGAGAGACCCAAGAGAGGGAGGCATGTAGGAGGGAGAGACTTGAGACAGAGTGAGTGAGTGATTGGAGTGAGAGAGAGACTGAGAGAGGGAGTGGTGCTAGGAGGGAGAGACTGAGAGAGAGAGAGAGAGATAAAGGAAGGGAGCATGGGTTGAGAGACCTGAGTAGGGAGAGGGGTAGGATGCTGAGAGACTTGAGAGAGAGAGAGAGAGAGAGGGAGGGAGTGGAAGAGAGATATAGGGGGGGGTTAAGGGTAGAGGGTAGATGGTTTAAGGGTTAAGGGTTTATGGTTTCATGTTAAGGGTAGAGGGAAGTGTTGGTTTTGTTTTACAATGTAACCAGGTTGGTCTTCTAATCTACCTATGGAATTGCCAATCCCAATCAAGGGCAGCTCGAAGGACTTGGACCAATTGACGAGGACTTTAAAAAAGCCTCATACACTTCGGGCTCTGCAAGACCCGGGAGGGTGATTGATATCCCTTAATGTGTTTACAACCTCTGTACCAATATCATAAACAACATTAACAATAACATATAATCTCATTTGATAGCTCAACATAATAGGATAATATCGAATAGAATTGGCTATTCATCAACATTATCAACTATTTGGAGCATGAGATAACTACAACACAATCTCAAGATAAAAATAGGTCATTGATTTGCAATTTTTAGCAACCTCTAGGTAAAGAAAAACAAATACTGAATCATACAACTTAGATCAGTGCCATGTATCCATTGTGGGAGTCAAATTCATAAGTATTCAAGGGTTTATGACAGATTTAACACATAACATATACGATCCCTGATAACATTGCATTGTAATCTCATCAATATGTATTCTAACCCAATACTACTTATCAAATCCTTATACATAACATATCCACCTATAATCCCATTTAAGCATTTTAATTAATTGCCCTTGTCAACAAATGATAGGAAGAAGGGATTGGTTTTGATGAGAGGAAACACCCTAGGGGAGGGATTAGTGTATAATTGTTCCAACATAGCCTGATGGAACACTGGATCTATGCTCATGCTAGGGAAACCTTTCACCAAAAGATGCCATGAATGCACCTTACCCAAAGTATGCTTTAGGACCTCCATGCATACAAACACAAGGATTGTCATTTATCATCTTGCAGCAGTGGTACCTAAGATGATTACTACCCCTCTCTTGGACATTGCTCTCTTCTTACAATTGGATACATTAGTCCTCCTTTTGATTTTTTCAAAAAGATATGAAATGATTTCTAAGCAATGCCTTATTGGGTCAATGAGTACACCAAAAGTCTAGGACTTGTCAAATGAAGGTATATTATTGACACATATCCCTTTTCTATTCACTTGTTAGGACTTAGTAATGAATATCCAAAGAGAAAATGAGACAGTGGCAACAACCATTTATATTATTTATCTCACTGCAATCCATTTCATGGCTATAGTCATGCTTGTCACCTGCCAGATTTATTTTTTCACCATAGATAACATGAAGACAAACCCTCGTGAGCTTTAATGGCATCGCCTATTCATGACTATGCTCTGTTCCCTTGAAGCACCATGATTTATGATGGTTTTTATGCTGAATATCTTCATTAAAAAACCCATGTGCAAGTATATGCCTTCACTATTATGGCCTATTGCTGGAATGGATGATCAATGGTATGAAAAGGTAAAAATACAACTGTGCTTTGCTTCCTTCAGTACTTGTTGTTGATTGTTGATCGTTGTTCATATGCACTTGTACCATTGTAATGCTTGATGTCCTACATGAATGTATGTATGGTTGTCTTGTAGCATAACCTCATAGTTGTTTTTCATATACACTTGTACTATGGCCTTGGCTTCCAAAATGAGACCTCTCCTGAATCACAACTGCTTAATTGTCATTTGTAACTTTTTGTTTCTTATATGCAATCATGATCCATGTTGGATCAATCATGATGACAAAAACCCCTACATGAAAGGTTATGAGCATAGAAATTGTATGTCGATCACATGATATGAGGGTTCCATTGTTGTCATAAACCTCTTGTAATGACATGTTTTCAATAGGAATATTATTTGTGTCAACTAGAGTTGATGTTTCTTGAATGTCTTTTCCTTTTATGCCTTTCCTTAAAACATCATGCATTGAATGTTATCTGGCAACTTGTTCGCCTAATGTTTGATTGTGAAGGCCTTGAATAGAGCCTTGTGCAACTTTAGATTTTTTTTGTTGTTGTT